>MU911863.1:43483-72539 GCA_036418205.1 Ostertagia ostertagi
CACTTATTGGCTTCAAAATGGTCCTGACGATGAATTTGACATCTGATTTTGATATTTAGCGCGATTTGGCACCAACCGTAGGCGCCAACCCAAATGCAAAATTTAGTCGCCACGGGGATCGAACCATTAACAGTACCTTATGCTTCTTTTTTGCTGCTAAAACCGTTCAGCGAAAATGAAACATGGTTTTGTGTTCCCTACATGCGTCCCTACAATATGCAAGAAACCGTTTTGAAAAAGCGTGGCTTGCCCTGAAAGACCTCCCTTGTCAGAAGTGCCGAGGCTGAGTAAGATATCACTAATCTGCTTTGTATCCCTTAGTTGAATCCATCATTCGCATATCCCATCACTGCCGGAACTCAAGCAGCGGATTCAATCCATTCCGTCTGTATGAGAGATGGTGCTGTTGATGCTCATTTGTGCTTGTGAGGACAATTCAGCCCAGTCATAGAGGATTTTCGTGCTCAAAATTGGAATTTCTCGCCAGGAACATTTCCCATTATGACTTCTTTTTCTTTACAGACCGAACGACAAGCTGCTTCAATGGTGTTCCGAGCACCAGTCGAAGCAGTAAACAGAAGTTGTTCAGCAGTGATTCGATTAGAACAAGTTTCCTACTGATACGACAATGATCTCATTATCATCACCAATTATGTCTATTTCATCGTGATCATTGACCTCGTTATTGTAAATGATTTTTGATATAAGAGTCTTTCTCTTAGTCACCTTCTGACCGTTTTCAGTTCTGAACTCGTAAATTACTACATCAAGATGGAGGAAATACTGCCTGCATAGGAATGATTTAGTGAAACGCTCACAAATATCATTTTGGTCGCGATGGCGCAAAACAAACAAATTAGCGCTAATGAAATGTTTCTGATGTGATGATCCGACACAGCGGCGCCATATGGATAAATACGCATACTATATATGTTATACATAAAGACGAAAGGCGAAAGCTTCATGATTCTCAATGTTGGTCACATACATGATTGTTCTCATTCATACACAAATGTACATGTATTTTGAAGGAAATAAACCCGCTAATACGCAATATTATTTTACACATGCAAAAATGAAGGGCGCTATCGCAAGAAACAGGGGCATCCTCTAGACTATGTCTAGGAGGGACCCGGTAAATTGAAGAAAATGAAAACTGCTCTTGTGCCCTGAAGTCTCGCCTCACCCGCTCGGGGCTTAGTACCCAGCAAATTTCTTACCAAAAATGATATGTTTCTTAGTATTGTGCTGTCCCGGAGCCTCATCAGGACCTAAATTTGTTTAACACAGAGAAGCTCCAAAAGTTTTTTCCAAAAGAATTCCAAAAGTTCACAAAAGTCCAAATACTCCAAAAAACGAGCCAAAAATTTCAAAAGAATTCCTTTGGAAACTTCCGCGATATTTCGGTGTATAACACCTTCTATGTAATATCGCGGAAGTTTCCAAAGGAATTCTTTTAAAATTTTTGGCTCGTTTTTTGGAGTATTTGGACTTTTGTGAACTTTTGGAATTCTTTTGGAATAAAACTTTTGGAGCTTCTCTGTTGTTAAAAAACATGATATATTTATGCAGGTCATAAGTGCATTGCGCAATTGCCCCCTTTCTTTGCGCGGATTAGTCGCGCCAAATTGAATTTGTGGTTATTGATGTTGGAATTTGAGCCAAGCAACGTGTTTCACAACGATCGTTCATTGTCCATTCGTTGAGACACGAGAATGCATTTACCGGCCTGCCGATAGATATGTCTTCTGGTACGAGCGTGTCCATTGCAGATGAGCTGTGATAGGAATGGCTTTCGTTGATACTCTTAGGGAAGTGTTCAAAAATGTTCGAAGCTCAACGGCTTTTGGTTATTTGGGCTTCAAAGTAATGTAAAAGGCTCTGAATTTTGGCCCTTGAAAAAGCAAACTAGGTGATTGGAAAGAGAAGTGGCTCATGAAGAAAATGTAATAAGAGTGATGGGCGGTTAGTGAATGGCTATGGGAAGCACCCTTGTTTCTTGTTTTATTCACAAAATCTACGAAACCTTAGATGCGCAGTGTGTCTGAAGCAGGGCTTATTAAGGGGAGGGGCTGTAGTCAGAAATAGACATTCTCTCTCCACATTCAAATGGATCCAATCACATTTTCTAAATTAAAGCGATGCCTCGCAAACTCAGTTGAAGAGAAACCACTGTTTTTAGTGAAAATAACTTCATAAGTGGCCTTGGACGGCATCAGAAGATTGCCTCGGAAAGTAGTGCACTGGTCAAACTCAATGGCATCCTCGACGGATCGCGTACCATTATGATGTTTTCTGGAAGGAGGGCTTGGAGGGGGTTTGCACAGTCAGAGCTAGGGTCTCTAGGAATCTATCCAACATTGGATCGATTACTAAAGGAATTGTATAAGAGCTTCAGGCTGAAGCAATTAGTGTAGGCCTCCGTGGGATATTGCGTCATATTGAAAACGGTGCATAGTGAGGGAGGTTGTGATCTATCTGGTAGAGATTTAAGGAATATTTCGCTGAGGAACTCTTTGATAACGGACAGCGATTCTGGCGAACGAAAAAGGTCAAGCGAGAATGGGCGAATGTTTTTGCCCCCCCACCTGTTTGTATCCGTTAGCGAAGGTCATCTTGTAGAAGAAGAGGTGTACGATTCGAATTTGGTATATCAATTAACGGACTTGTAGTGGAGATGCGAGTTAGTTGCCCCAGTAGGAGGGAAAGCAATAGAAAAGTATAGGGCAATACCATTAGAGAAGTGGAGGGGTCGTCTTTTACCCAGTACTTTCCTAATGTAGTGGCTCACTCTGGCTAGAGAGAATAGCCGAGGCAGCACAAGGAAAATTGATTCTGAGAAGCTGCTTTGAGAAAATCGGATTATAGCTGATGCTAAAGCGACACCCACGTAGGGATCAGAGAGGCTTAACAGACCTTGAATGAGTCAGCGGTTATCTGCCATTCTCAGTACAAGTATCTTATCTCAGTACTCGTGACCTCTATTCAAGTCACGCTATCCAATGTTAGTTATCTCTTTAATAATCGATAAGCTTACAGTGATGAACTTCCCAGTCACCTGGCGTTAGAGTCAAAATGGTGCGGCGGCAAGGGGCGCCGCCACCACAAGCACGGATCAATGTCAAGAGTTCCAGTGAAAAGGGCAAACCAGTTCCTATTACTAGGCTGAACCATTGTAAAAGACTATTTGGTAAGAAGCATTCTTGACTTCCAGGTCATGCCACCGCAGGTCATTGTATGGGGTAAATTGCATTCTAATAGCAGTGTGATTTTGAACGTAAGTCTAAGGCCTGGCGCAGTTCAAAGAAATTGATCAGTACTCTGTACCTCATCTTTGTTGTTCGATGAGACGTGATGTTTACAAATTATCGCTCGCAGGGATTTTCTGGGTTAGTGCAGGCCTTGCCATGCTTTTCCTCACAGAGTCCTTCTGCACTCTTGAGCATAAGTTGCTATAACGATAGGTTAATATGGAGCGCTTGAAGGATGCTCGGCCCTTCTGAGGTTCTGAGGGTTGTGTCGAAGTCAGAAACCCATCCATTCGGGAATCGCAACAATATTGGTATATCAGAGGGTTGCTTGTGAAGCGAGATTATTCATATTCCTTTGTTATGAGAGTCTGGAATGCGGGTACCAGGAGGCCCGTCGCGCGACAAGAAGGTGATTCAGCGGACGAGTTTTGCGCGTACTGCAGTGATTTGACGTCTAATTATAATAGAATGTTTCATTGTCGTATAACATGGCGCTCACGCGTCCGCGCTGCGCGCGACGGGCCTCTGTGGGGGGTCGGTACCTCTTGTGTGGTTGGTTTTTTTAATTATCGAATATGCAAAAAAAAAAAAATAAAAAAAAAAAAAAAAAAAAAAAAAAAAAAAAAAAAAAAAAAAAAAAAAAAAAAAAAAAAAAAAAAAAAAAAAAAAAAAAAAAAAAAAAAAAAAAAAAAAAAAAAAAAAAAAAAAAAAAAAAAAAAAAAAAAAAAAAAGGAATTTCCCGTTTCCCCTCCTCCTTTTTTCTACTACCACCAAAAGGATAGCCTGAGAAAGGTCCAGTTTTCTACGTTTTTCAGGTTTCGTGAATAGAAAAATACGAGCATAGCCCTTCTCAGCGTTGTGCTCCCATCTTTCTATCTCCGAAGTCCTCGCTTTTGTTTTTGTTCATCGGTAATCCCCACGAATATGACTTCACTTCAATATCCGCCTTGTGCGATTCACTGAAACGAAGTTGACACTGAAGGAATCGACCTGATTGCTCCCTGGTAAGGACAACAAGGCTACTGTTTAGTGGCGCTATGTCTTTTCGGGTATTGCCATGTAACCCAAAAGAAGCTTATATTTTGGCACCTGCTTGTTTACAGAACTCATAAATCCGAGAGCCCATGCGTTAATCGATGATTGAGGAAGGTAGCCGCAAGTGACATGATCAGTGGTAGGGAAAATGCTTGAGATCATGGGATACATATAGTATTGGCCTACAGCAACATGTATTTTCTAATCTTGCTCATAACACTGTGAAACAGGCGGAATGAGCTTGGTCCTGCATTCCATGGACCAAAACAGGCTTTTATTAATTCGAAAGCGCTCTGTTGTTTTCAGAATCAGAAGATACGTTGTGTCATGGATTTCCAATTTGCCGGTTGAAGCTATTTCATGTGATAATCTTTACAAAGGCAAGCCAATCGTGTATGAAAAAGGATGACCGATGGCGAGGTGAAAATGAGCGCAATAAACGGACATTTGAAAGTGCAAGGTACGAGAGACGCAATAACAGCTATCGAAGAGCTTTGGTGTTGCCTCTTGAAACCCTCAGAGGACGAGTTTTCACGGATTTAAAGCACTTTAGCGTCACATAGCTCCCATCTCAGATTATCTCGAAAACAACTACGAGATGTCCCTTTTCAAAACAATTACAGCCGAATGACATTGATTCTGAGCCACTACTAAGGGAGACTGATTTTCTCCATTCATCCATGCCGTGCCGCACACCACGCTATCAGTCCAGATACTCAGAAAAAAAAACAACAGATTTTTGAAAAGTAAGTAATCTATTGTTAGATAAATAGCCAAAAATTTTATAGTAAAAATGAAAACTCACTTTTAGAAACATGACTGTCATGTGCCGGAATTGTTCGTTACATAGAAGAAATACGAAGAATGGTATCGTTGCATTCACAATTGACAGTATATTGATAGCGTTGTTCAGTACGCATAATGTAGTGATGTTCCGAAGACGATGCACCCTATAAGATCATTACTGACCGGTAATATGAGTCTTGCACGATTTTAGAGCCAACAATAACATCCACTGGTGGTAGAATAAAGGTAAGTACGACATAAAGGGCCAAATTCAGACTTTGCGAATCGCGCGATTCGCTAGCGTCTGCGGCCAGTGAATCACTCAATTGGATGGTACCACGCGACCGCGGACGCTAGCGAATAGCGCGTCGCTAATAGCGAATCGCGCGATTCGCAAAGTCTGACGTCGGCCTAACAGGGTCATATCGCTTCATGACTGTGGTATATATTTTTGCCTTGCTATGGGTAAAAAGGGAACTGAGTGAAATATTTTACTGCTATTTTGAGAAAAAAAGCGAAAGAAAAATTTCGGGAAAGGGATTCGGAAAAGTAAATTTCCTAAGCAGGCCTTATGAAAGTATTGGACTCAACATGTGGAAATGTAACAGGAGATAGAACAGCTTTCCATATAGCTAATGGATTACACAATATAATAGATGTTAAGCTTCGTTCAAAGAATCCTGAAAATTCCTTGAAGGCGATGATCACGCTGCAGGGCGGTTCGGTTTTGATTACGTCATTGAACGTCATTGGTGGAAGGGTGTCAAGAGGCGGTCCCAACCACATCCCAGCGTGCTGAGGGGTACAGCTCACCAACCGCATTCATTAACGTCATCGAAACCGCACCGCTCTCCAGCCGTCGGTATAACTGCCTTTAAATATGTACCTTATGGTTCCCTTACGCTTTTCACCCTCCTTCTATCTGAATTCGTTGAACTTTTCGTAAAACTACTTAGAGAGCTTCCTATCCACCTGCTAGCAAAGCAGTAGATTCTGAGTCAAGATCATAAAAAGATTACTGTACACACTCACCTTGAGTGCTACAGCAGCATGGGTTAACGTGGCAGGACCTTCGAGGAGTAAGTGAGATACGGTAGTGGCGACTGTCATTCGTATTACACATTTCCGCCGTTGAGAAAACGCTTCACCCAGTTCCTGAAGCGTGCACTTTCCAGTTTTGAAATCTCTAATGTGATAAGTTCTTCATCTAGAGCACAAATGCACTTCAAGGCAGAAATGCTGTAGTAGCGAGAGAGATTGCTGTGCACCGCACGATAGCTGTTTGATCCGGCCAAGCTAAGCTAGCAGTGATTGTTTTGAAGTCAGTCAACGGGTACTGGATCAACCAGGAGAAGAAAACACCTGTGCCGCAAGCCATTCTTCAGGTCGGGCTCGAATCAGGGTCAACTGTCCGTTGGGACTTTCCAAACGAGGGTCTTGATGATGGAAAAAATGCGCTGTATTAGATAAGATATTGTATGGGTGTCCCCCAAGAGGCCCATCGCGCGGCGAAGGACGAGTCGCAGCGCATACTGTAGCGGTTAGGCGTCAGGTTAAATAGAGTGTACCATACTACGTCTCATATCGCACAGCACGCGCTGCGACTCGTCCTTTGCCGCATCTGCGTCTCTTCCTTCGCCGCGCGATGGGCCTCTTGGGGACCCCGTATTGTGTAAGCTATCCACCCCACTGCACGCTATTCCCCGCCCTTCCCCTCCTCCTTCCCCCTGTCCCTCTTCTGTCGACGCTAAAATGTTTCATGTAATGACAGGTGCAGTTTCTAAAGACTTTCTCGAATATTGCATCGACCGTTGGGAAGTTGTATGAGAGACCCATTCGATGGAGAAGGGGCTGCTGAAATTTTTGAATATTTTCGAATAAGCGCAGCAAGGTAATGAAGCCTGGCTTCACGACTCGGATTAGCAAAAAAATGTGTGTGTATCCTGAGGCCATTATCTGGTTCCGCTGAAGTACTCTCCCTTTCTTTTGGGGTTTTATCAAGTCTACTGATTAGCTACCTGTGATTAGGACATGTCCGATCTGCTTATGGCAAACCTCACCCTCGGCCCAAATCTTGGCCTTGATCACAGCGGTTCTGATGACGTGACCTAATCGGAAGGCCTAGAGTGCACTTCTTCTTCTTTTGGTCTTTCCTACTGATCCTTTAAGTCCCTGAAGTCCCTCGTCCTGTGGTCTTTGCGATCGTACTTTTATTCGATGTTTCACACACACACGCAGAGCATGACACATGGGAAGAATTAAAGGGTACGTACACATCATTCAATTCCTGGGAATACTTTGACTAGTGCGAAAGCCAATGGAGAACGCTACTTATTCTGAACACCTCTGAATCAATACTGGAAACAAAGTGGATAGAATAATGCTCGTGTATTTGTTGGAGGGAGGAAATTGTCTTATCCTTCCGTCCCATTCAGAAAAACGCTGCTAATGCCTTTGAAATTTTCAATTAGGTTGATTGAATTTGTTGCCGCCGCTTCTAACGACTTCAAACTGCACTACCCAATCAAATGTCAGTAATCGCTGTAGCACTTTGAAAACGTTTATATTGATTAGCGAAGGTCAAAGTAATTAAGTCAGTAAGTGAATTCAGGACTGATTGTTTTCTCGAAATGGATGAATTCCAGACATCCTACCTTAAATGTGAATTGTTTAACGATGAGAATCGAACAAACAAGCATGGCGATAGTTGGAATAATGATTGCGACCGTGGTCTGAATCCAGTAATAGACTTTCTGTATGACGTCATAGGCGTTGTTACTTCGTGTCATAAACATGTACATGTTTTTTATATACCAGCAAGTAGTATTCGTCTGGAAAAAAATGGGGAATAAATCTCTCATCATGACACGACACGATATCATCTCCACCTCCGTGCGTTATTTATGTCCGCAGGGTTCGAACATGAAATTGATGATTGGGCCTCAATTGGGAATTTATTATTTTTGCATTGAATTCTCCCTTGTGTCCTCTATAGATACCACGACAAATGCCCCTTCACGTCATTGTGAATTGGCTCAAGCGGAAACGGACCGGTGAGACAACAAACGGAAGAGGGGGAGATGAGGTTAGCAATCTGAATAATACCTTCGGCAGTGTGTGCTCTTCAATGGCAAGTGGATGCATTGTGATTTCCGTTGTGAAGACAAGTGTCAAGTGTAGAAGCGTAGACAAAGAAAGCGTAATAACAAGGAAAAACCAAGTCGTCCTAAATAAGAACTTCCCATTTATGAATACTATGATCGATATCTATTTAATCCATTACCTCTTAGTGCAGTACTGGCGGAACAGAAATGGCATTAGAACACACATCACTGTTTCGACCGTAACCATAAGTGTAAGCCTAAAAGGATTAATTAAAATGGAGCAATCAAGGTTGATCAATCCTATTTCAGAATGCGCCACGCATTCACTTCCATCCCTTATCTCAGTGGCAACTTGAATGCAATTTGTCCTATACAGTGACTTGCAGGCAGGGTCAACCCTACGTTGCTACAAATACCAACGGGGGGGGGGTAGGCGTAGTTTGTGCGTATACTATACCCCCTTAGAAAAGGGAGCAGTGGAAATATATAGGTGAAAAAGAGGGAAAATGAAGGGAAATATAGGGAAATTTTGCGGTTTCATGGTAGTTATATACCCCGCTCGACGGTGTTTTTTGAGGGAAAAAGTGTTGTGAAGAGGGGGTCGTATGAAATCTGTCGTGAAGGAGGGGGGTCGTAAAAATTTTGCAAAAAGTACCAACGATAGGACCGACCCTGCTTGCAGGGGCCAGTCGATGTACAAGTAAGTCCCTCCCAGATAGGTGTGACAATCAACCGACGACAGGGCATGGAAGGCTCGGTTGGGGCGGACGACGCACAACCCAGGCAGGTTTTGATCCTCGGACATTGCGCGTGGTAAGTAGCGCCACTTGCCACTCCACCATTTCCGCTCCCTTATCAAGTCTAAAAGCGCGTCCATAAATACGTAGCCTTGTGAGTCAATACTACCTATTCTAAGTGGTTAAATAGTAATTATGTTATGATTGAGAGACGTCATGCAGTAATCCAAAGGTCAAAGACGCGTGCATCTCAGCCTCGTGATTGGTTAGACCTTGCAGATAAAGGAACTATACTGGTCATCTCATTAAGACCAAAGATCTGCGAATGGCCACTCATCGACTACTTCGGGAATAGCATCATTCCAAGTTTTATCTAATTTATTATGTAAATAACGCTGACGTGCGCATAACGTCCCGGCAGGCGGTCGCGCGACTGCAGCGATTTGCATGCCCGATCGAGGAAGCGCATTTCTCATTGAACACTTAGCGAAAACTACAGATCATCGGTGGATTTCTTGCACACTGAGCGCATCTTCACGTGCGGATCATCTCATAAGTCTTAAGAATGAGGCGGCGCAGCGGCCTTCAACAAAAACATCTGCATAAACATACCATGTTGACATGGTACCGCATATGTTCGAAATGGTCATGATATATGACCGAGTATGCCAAAACATTGGCTCTAACCAAGATTGTGCCGGATTGGTCCACGCATGGGTAACCTAAAAATAGACGTATCGCTTTCTGGTATTCGCAGTGGTTTCAGAATTTTCCGACCGACTCTATTAGCTGACGTGCTTCTAAGGAATTCGCACACCATTAGTGCTAACTATGGGCAACCACGTGCAGCCACGCAAAAGAAGAGTACGATGTCACGTCAGACTAATTAAGAGACAGCTGGATGGTAGTAGCATAATTATAAGTAATTGCACACCTCGAGAAGCCTCGACCACACAAAAATCATATTAAAAATGGCCTTGGCGCGTAAAAAGTGCACCGAACTGCTGCCATCGAAATAGGATAGACTATAGATGAGAAGATTCAAAAGATTGCCCAGTAGACAGAGTAGCATCAACGGAGGCACCACGTATTTCAGAAGCACTGAAATCGATTTTTTAGGACACCAATGGGAGTAAGACGATGAGATAGAAAAAGGTGAAGAACCGGTGACTCACTGATCTCGACTGATCCGCATGATGATGAGTAGAATTTGGGATTGTGCTCCACTCGTTGTACTAAAAACAAATGGTATTCTCTTGGCGGTAAACAAATCTAATAACCACTGAATAGTTCATTAGTTTTCGTTCCCTTATCGAGTTCCAGAGCAAAGCACACAAGGGCAAAAGGAACATTGGTCTCGAGAAAGACTGAGTTATATAGAACATCCCCTCACGTAGTATTTTGTATTGTGGGACAGCAGCTATGCAGCATTAACATCAACAATTATTCATCCTTCTCGTTAAGGCCATCGCTTTGACAATATCACCTCTTATCCCGTAATGCGGAAGTCTGACAATGTCATCCCAGAGATCTTTATCGCAAAGGGATTATAGCTGTGAGGCCTGATATTGATATTTTGTGTATTTTTATGTGATATTTTACAGATTTATACTTATATGATATTTCAAGGGTTGGGTACGCAACCTCATAGCGATTGTGCCTGCACAGCCTTCCTTTCTGGATCAAAGCATTATGCGAGGTGTTTAACAAAGATCAGAATGGATCAGAAGATCAGAAGCCCGCTAATTGCAAAGATTAGGCAAGGTCATATTACTCTGTGATACAGATAAAAAGTAAAAGCAAAAGTGACCAGATGTTACTGAAAGGACGACGCTTCAGATCAAAGCATTAACACATTCACGCCGATGGGTGCCCGACAGCGTGTCTTCTCTGCAACGATGGCAGCCCATATGGGCTGCCAGTTGATAATCGTTTGCTAGGCGCTAGGAATGTAAAGGTAGGTGGGTAGATCTCGTAATCGAGTTTAAGATGCTTTTGAAATCCTTTACAGGGTAAGTCAATAGATGCTCTCTTTCCTTTACGTTAGGTAGCGGCGCCCACAAAATCGCGTCCGTCCCACGCGACCCGAAAGTGGAAAAGGGGCGTCGTCGTGAATGTGTTAAAGGCAAGCTCCGGGATTAAGCCATGCTGAAGAGCTTCGTACTGATAGCTTAGCTGCGAAACGACCTGAACGTGGACAGGAAAGCTCGTATTTGGGACCTCTGAAATTATTGAGCCCCCCCTCTAAACCTTCAGCAGACGAGGTACGAGGATGGCGAGACACCGGGTGAGTACAAAGAGAGACTAAAAATGCAGCGATTGAGATCATTTCGCGTTTGAAAAGACGGTGATCTCTACATTCAAATTTGCACTGCTCGAGATTCTCATTTTAACACAACCAAAGCGTCTCGCGGTGGGCTGGGAAGCCCGTGCGACGGGGGTCGATGGTTGCAGGCCCGTAAGGATTAGCGCCCCAATCGCGCAGTTGTCCGACGAAGCTGGAGTATCTAGGTAGATAGGGACCTTCACATCTTTCCATCACGGTCATCCCTCAGACTAGTACAGGTTGGAATCCGGGATTTTTGTCTTTAACAGTGCGATTTGATCGCACCCGCTGCTCCAGTTTCTCGATGTTATACTAAACGACCTTTCCGAGGAAGCTTACCAAATTTCAATCCTCCTCCGCCACGGGCCTCCTAAAGTCCCTTCAAAGTAGGAATTAATCTTTTCCCGGGCCAGTCGTAGAGTGAGCTGAAACAGCTAAACCAAGACAGAGCCAGTGAGGACGAAATAGTATTAACAGTATTAGGATACCCGGATATCTTAGTGTCGAGCTTTTCTATCTGAAGTTCAGGGAATGTTTTTAGGGGCCGATTACTATGGAAAATCAATATCCCAGAAGGCAGTTTTTGCTCATTAATATTGCGAAATATGTTGCTTACCGTCTTCTATTGTTGGTTCACAATTTAACTTTCCCCCAATTTTTATACTTTCTTCTGAAAATTCCTGGGTCCAGTGTGCAAATTCGCATGTGTGTACCAAATGCATCAAAATTCTTGCTGAGAGCTGTAACCTCCGCCCACCAAACCAGCATTGCATTTGATGGAGGGAATACTACCATTTAAAATGCTCATCGGTTTTTCACAGTTTTCTTAAAAGACAGTAAAGTCTTTGAAGGGATGCCCGCAACCGTCGCCAAAAAGGTGGTCCTAGCTAAATCAGTCAAAACGGGGCTGCACCAGTCTTGTGCTGGAATGGTAGGACACCCTAGCAGTTACTGATCGATGGTGCACAGACGCTCTAACGAAGTTGATTGACCAAGAAATTCTAATAAATGTGCTCATCTGCTACTCACGTGTGCTCAAAAAGGGTGCGTTTTTGACCCCATGTGGCAAAAAAGACTCCGGGAAAAATTGTCCAGTTGAGCTGGTAAGTAATAAATTTTCCACCAAACAGTGCAGACCCTACTCTAACTAAATGTATACATATTTTGTCCAGGCCCAACTGTTTAGCAAGGTAGAGGGATGATTTGTCAGATGATGTCAAATTCGACCTACCTCTCTTTTTCGTCTCAAAAAATTCCTAACTTTAATCGTACGAGGTTTTCACTCATACTGGTAAATGGGAAAGGGCTAATGAGTCATTCGATGGATATGCCGTTTCACTCACTGGATTTTGAATTAAAATATTGGTGGTCCGAAACTCGCGGTGAAAAAACGACACTAAGATATCCGGTACCTAATAGAATAGGTCGCGAGAACGTATCATTTGGATGCTGTTTGCTGCATTTTGATGATTGAGTAAAAAATCGAATTCTACTAGTTCACGAAAAATTCAACATATTTCGCAGTTCCAAGTGTTAAATAGTTATATTACAAATTATGTATATGTAGTTATAGCACATCCAGTAATCCTGGGGCTAATTTATCATCGAAAGTCAACGCTGGGATTGATTTTGCTTTTGATGGTGGGAAGACTAACTCAGTAACAAACAATCGGAAGGCCATTACCAACAGAATGGATTTTAAAGAAGAGGGAAGAGAGTTTGGCCCAGAGCAGGTGCATGGTGCGTTGTATGGTATGAAAGTCAAAGTTGGTTTTAGTAACAGTGCCGTGAGCGATTACTTAAGTTATTTAGTCCTGTTGAATTTCACGGGGAACATATCCAAAACCGATGACCCACTCTCATGTAGGATTTCCTACAAAAAAATACCTCCAAAAAACGAGCTGCAAAGAAAAACTTTTCTTTATTCTGAAAAAGTACTGGCAAAGTCTACTATCAAATTAGACCACAGTGAGCCCCATATAAAAATGAGTTTCTTGGCTCTGTGGTGATACCACGTAAGCGATTCAGGATGATATGTATCGATTCTTAGCGGTTACATCTTCTGTCAACCAGGGGCTGAGAGACAAAATGTATATGATGTGGAGATAGATGCAAGATTTGTCTGGGTGGCTAGTGGGACTAAAGCCTTTTAAGAAGGTGAAGATTTAAGCGGAGATTCTCCGTGAATAGCTGCGCTTGTGCTGAGAGCTTCCATCAGTATGTATATATTTTTCTGAATTGCCTAGCCACGGTTGACAGATGTCCGGACACCCATTCGTAGTGCGTGAGTGATGCAGAGGCAAGTGTCCTCGCTCTCTACTCCCAGAACCGAATTGCGGATCGAATTTCGCCTCAAGTATCCGGGCTATCCACTGTTTCGGGATCAACTAATGGTACTGAGCGCATTTAGAGGGCTATTTTCACCTCGACTGTACCTCACAAATTATGGTAGAGGCTTTATAGCCTTTCAATGATCTCTGAGAGAAATGGTAGTGGTGGCGCACCAAGAAAAGGATTGATCAAGGTCTCAAGGCCCGAGGCTTAATAATCTCCTATAGTTGTTTGTAACTTGTTATTTAGCCTATTTAATTTTACGTATTTCACTGTAAACTTTTTTAAAATCAAAAGCAGCCTCACCCCATTTGTTTTATTAATTTTGATAAGACATTATTCATTAAAGAACTAGAGAGCGCGATAACTCAGTTGTAGAGAAAAACTTTTTGTCGTCTTCTTAACAGCAAGCGACATGAAAGTAAGGGTTAACCAAATAATGAATTTTTTTCAAATTTCTCTTTTTCAAAACAAAGCCCGAGACAGTTGCGAGGGCCATCCCCACATGTTTCTGCCTGTATGTCAGCACTACAACACGCTTTGCTCTCTTGGCGTCATTCCCATCATTTCATCGGCTATATAGGGGTGCTTGCTGCGAATGCAGGATGGCGCTGAAAAAACTTTCATAACTCCGTTCAGAGAATCGTTTAGCATGATTGGAAAACGGATTGAAATCAACGTTTCAAAAACGCAGAACACAAAAACGTTGTATACACCTCGACTTAAACGACCATTGCAATCAAGGATTAGATTTTTACATATTCAAGGAATTCTGAGACTGTAAACCAACCCCCATAGGGACAGATATTACATTTGAGCTTAGGTGTAAGAGATGAGGTAGGGCAGTAGCAAGTGACGACGCTAACTCACAGTCCACGGTTCAAGCCCTGGGTTGAGACCTGCCCAAGGATGTGTCATGTTTCTTTCCCTTCAAAGCCAAACAATCGTTACCAAGATGGATTCGATGTTGAAACTACTGGATTGAAAATTAGCTGGCCAACAAACTCAGTACATAAGTGGGACAGATGGAAATGAAATACCACTAGAATTCTAAAAGTAGATAGTATCAAGTGCGTGGCGTATCCCAAAAAGGGCTTCATTAAGGCTGAATGTCTAATTGCTTCACGATTCTGTTGACGTTAGATTTTTCCATGAATTACGGCTTCTATATTTCTCTTCAAAAACGTCTCCCATTTTTTATCCAAACCTGTCCAGAGTTGATATGAATCGCCTAGGATACCTCATTTAGCCCGTGGCGCAATTTTGCATGACCATGGAATGAATCAAAATCATTTTTTTTCCACCGGTAAATTTGCGTCGAACCTCGAAATGCAGTCATACATTATGCCTGAAGACATGACGAAAACAGAGAAATCGGTGAAATGGAACATTTCAAATTGTCTTTTTAGAAGCCTAGGGCTATTTTTGCCGTCATCGTGTGAAATTCTAAGAATCCCGCAAAGCGCAAAACCATGTGCATAACAGAGATGTTATGCGAAGGTGCTAACAAAGGAATTCGATATGGAATTGTTATTTTTGTTGGTGACTTGACCACTACTTTTGGTTTGACATGAAGAAGCTCTAGTTCATGGTAGATATATTGTGAAGAGATTGTTGTTAGAGATTATGAAGTAACGAATGAATTGAAGCCCTCACATTCAAGTCCTGCTGGGCACTCCGCGACTCCCATGTTGTCGTAACTGGAAACTTCCTTGATATAATCCAAGAACCTGAAAGATCAACTGAAATTGTAATCGTATGATGCTCTCAGATCACTTATGGTGCCGCACCCTGAAGAACGAAGAAACAAGGGCCCAGGGTCAACCGTCCATTGGACAAATTCCAAGCGAAGGGGTCTCGTATTCGGCCGACGAAAAGGGTGGTGGTCGTTATTGGTGGACCTTCCTGAGTCTCATGGTGGTGGAGGGGGTCGTGAAAAATTTCCAAAAAGTACCAACGGTAGGGTTGACCCTGGGGGGGTCGTATCGAGGCCCTCCAGAAGGGGGGGGGTCGTAAAATTTTTGAAATTTGTCCAACGTGACGGTTGACCCTGCAAGGGCCCCAAAAGGCTTTCTCTATCTACTACCTATTCTGCAGTAATCATAGACCAAAATACCGCGCCTAGTTTCCCACCCAAATGACTAACGAGAAGATTTGTTCCCAAAGTTTTGAATATCCACAAAATTCTTGATACCAGAAAGGTTAGCAAGAATTTCCTATGGGACCAAATGGTGACGGGAGAACAACCCGTTCGATGTGGTCATATGTCGCTAACTGCATCACTGTTCTCAAATAACACCCACAAAGACATACTACACTGCCGAGTTGGCGACTCACCCGTAGCATTGCCTAAGTGTGAGCTTTGGATTCTTGAACAGGACCCGACAACTGGCCGTGAATCTTTCATAGTCGAATGAGGCCGACATAAGCCGCTTTTCGGCACGCAACTCTCTGAAAACTTTTGTGAACCTTTATAAACCTTCGATCATTTGCTAATTACATCTGGAGGTTCAAATCCACCAAACACGGCACATCTATCGCAACGTGTGGAAGGAAGATTTGTCAGTTATACGAATTTCGAGAAATGAGCATGAATACGGCACAATATTGGGAAAAGGCTCCAGATGGCACAGTGAAGAAATTGGTCTCAACGGAAAGATACGACTGGGTTACTAGGAATTTGCTTGAATGATGGCTAACAGTGGCTCACAGCATGTTTGGAATCTTGTGGAACTAATTGAGAATGACATCAATGTATCTGTTCGACGTGAACCTTTCAGAAAGGATCTGGAAGGCGATGAAGGGGCGGATCTCCAAATGATGCCACGCCCGTCTTCCACCGTGAAGGGGCGGAGCAAACTAGTATGATGGGAACGAGTGAAGAGAGTGAGAAACTATATGAGCTCAGGGCTCACTGAGCTCTAAGCTCATAAGAGGCTGAAGTATATGCATAAACTCGACAGTTTGAAACGAATCCAGTTAAATGTCATTAAGAGCTATCTGATCTAATCAGGAGAGGCTTTTAAGTTCCCATGTGACTTTGAATGGAGACCTAGGCGAATCGATAGAATCTGAGATGCTGGTTGCAAACATGAAGTTCAAAACTGCTACATAGAGGTGTCAAGAAAGTTGCAAACGATCAACTTGGTCCATGATCCGATTCCTTCAAACGACAATATTTTTGCATTTGAGGTAAGTGTTCCACATTGGCGCTAGTGCTAAGAGAAGACATCATATTCATAATCAGGACAATCGATAAGCTTTGGAAGGAGGCTTTAACCAAATAGCATTATACCAATCTATTAGGTTGTAAGGAAAGTTCTGGCCGTTTTCGATAGTTCAAGTTTCATGGCATTATTTCTGGCTAAATTTTCGGCAGACTGCTACGAGTTGCATATCATTAGAAAGCGCGTTTTTTGCTCTATCCAAATACGCGGTAAGCTTTGCTCAATAGGGACTACTCCCACTTTTTTAAAGCCTTGAATGCAACATGCTCACCAAGCGAATCCTCACGATTTTCTTCTTCTACCTCGAATTAGGGCAGAAAGGAGCGGAATCAGCTCACGATATGAACTATTCGTTGGCCACGCATTTGCGGAAAATAAGTCATGAAGCGATAGTTTGGAAAGCTTGTGTAGGGATGGCGATAGCCTCGAAGTTGGCGAGGGTGATCGTTGGATGTCGAACTTCGGTAAAAATTACCTGAAACATTTGATGGAACCAAATGTGCTTGAAACAGTTGAGAAGACTGCTACGAATTGAGCGTATATGATTTGTGGTTCAAGTTGGCACTTAAAAAGCACGGAAAAGTGGATAGGAGGTCGGCCTGCCTTTCTTCTCAGTCTTTCATTCAATGGAGATGACCCTGTTCGGATTGTTAGTTGTGAATGTAGAATGGATTCTTCTCGATAACCTCAAACTTGGTTTAGGTAGTTAGATCACGACTTAGGATAACAAAATTTCGCAAAGAGAAACTGCGCGAGGAGAAAGTTGTTCGGCCTGTTACGCGGTCTACAGCAGGCGCAGGGAGAGCTGTATAGTGGGACAATATTCTTGCATGTGTCGGAATATCCCAAAATCTTGACGCTTGCGCCCAACAAGGGCTGCCATAAATGGGCCGACTCTTTTCCGCGATGCACCTGCCGTTGACCGCAGAAGCGACCCTGCAAAAAGAACTAGCTGAAGTAGTAAACTAATTCACCGCCACTTCTTTCAACGGTCTGGATAGCACCTTAAAGGGGAAATGCTACGAAATCTAACATGATGGTGAAACGACCTTCGCCGAGTTCATCGCCTCTAGAACTCCAGTACTTCCAGTGAACGGATTGATCAAACACGAAATGTTCGCAAGGAAGAGTAGATCCAACAGGTTTTTATTGCGATCGCAAACGTTGCGTTTGAGTCGAGATATGCACATTTGAACTTCAATGTCCGAAACGGCCAGAACTTTCCTTACATGCTAATAGCAATCACAGCTAACTTGGACCATCCACAACTTCCTTAGCAGATTCATATAGCAGTTTTAAGTTCCAAATTTACAACCGGCCTACAGGGCTCTATCAAAGTAAAAGTATGTAGAAGTTACCTAAGTCTCATGTTCCATGGAAAATTGAAAGCCTTTGCTGGTAGGCATCTTTAACCTGCGCAGACCAACAGCACTATGGAAAAACTTCACGGAGTCATAAAAGAGGTAAGGAAATGGGCGAGAGGCAGGTGACACTCTATGACTATTCTGTGATAAAGCCATGACCCCCCCCCTTCTCACGGCAACCATCCCGCGTGAAAGCAAGTAATCAGGCTCAAGAGTCAAGTCGACCACATGGGATTTGCACCTGGATTTAATGACGAACCATGGGCGTGAGAGCCTCCTCTCTTATCATCATACACTACTGCTTGAATAAAATATCTAAAAGAACAATTTTTTGTATGCTTGTTCCCATAGCCGTGTTCAGTCATGGGACAAACCTAGAAATGACTCCGGTCCAAATTACAGCACGGGATATGATCAAATTTTTCCTCACGAGTGAGAGTTCAAACGTGGGAAAGAAGCAGAAAGCGGTCAAAAAATGCTCGGCTTCAGCACTTTGAGCTGCAGCACTTCGCATGTCCCCTTAGTAGACGGCCTCACTTCCGATTCCTCTGCACTGAAGTTGGCTCTTTCTGCAACTTGTTATAGCATATCTGGGTTAAGCATCTAACTATCAGCCGAATGTTCAGCTCAGAAATGGATGCATCAAAACAAGAGATTCGGCTGACCTTTCACGACTTTCACGAGATCAAGCATTGCAGCAGAAACCTAATTTGTGTGTGGGCTATGGTAATTTGTGTAAGAGCTACTGTTCCCTTGGCTTTCACAAGAATGCTGGGTTGTGAACAAAACTATCGCCCCAGACGGGACTCGAACCCGCACCTCTTACCGGGCAAGTGCGCTACAAGTTACGCTACCGGTTGTTTGTTAACTGCTGTTTTTGGCTGTTTTTTCTTGTGAAACATTCGCAAGGCGAACTGCGGCCAAAAACAGCAGTTAACAAACGAAACAAAATCCCTGTAGGTTTTGAAAGTTCGCCGTGACGATTCCAATCTTTAGGATGAGGAAGGTCGCTAACGCAACTTTTCTTCCCGGCAGCTCCAAGATGAAGGAGGTGAAGAAAACACAGATACTACTGTGCAAAGAAACCAATAGGAGAACTACGTGCAAAATTAAAATTCGGAAAATCGAAGGGTGAAAAACAAACTGATTCGCCACGAATTTAGAGAGCAACGCTGGGATGGTCGGTCAGTCTGAGCCGCTGTTGGTTGGCTTTGCTTTTGCACAGCTATGATTGCCCTTTCCTTGATTGATCGTCATGTGACGAACGATGGGAACTTGGTCCCGAATGTCGAACAGAGACGATCGACTCAGTGATGGACGTCAACGAAGCTCTGCACCAAATCGAATATGAAACGAAGGTGGTCATGCTCACCGCATGCTAGTCTAGTGCGAGCTTGATTCACCACAGTTTCTTGAAGAATTCGATGAAACAACTACGCCAGATGTTACAATACATGAAACGGGGCCTTCGTGAAACGCACTTCAGTCAAACAGTAGAGAACTTATCCTTTCTTGCGTTTAGGCGCGGTCTGTACCGGCCGACGCAAAAAAGCTGAACGGAGTGGGAGCGAAACCGTGTCCCATCTAATATCGAAGACACCTCTCACCGATCTATCTTTTTTGTTGAGTACTTCCCCACTTCCAATGCTACGACCAGGGTCAAGCGAGGCGTCGAGGAAAATTCGGAAATACGACCCCCCTCCCTCTGCCGAAGGCCGAAGTCCATGAAACAACCCTCTTTAAAAGCCGAACTATGAAAAAGTTGTTTAATTCTCCACCAAAACTGCTCATAAAAAAGCCCTGCTACCCCATCGTCCACAAAAAAAACTCGTTTAAAAAGTATAAAAGTGAAAAAGTCAAAGAATGATCATTAATGACGAGTCCTGTCAAACGAGCAAACGAGAAACGGAGCAAAAAACGTCAAACTAGTCACTAGAAATGGCGTACTATGACAACACCTCTTCTTTGTTTATTTCCTCCACAAGACTTACCAAATTCTAGTACTACACAGATTATGGTTCTCAATTTACACGTCCCCCTTTCGCTCAAAGGAAGCCTTGTAAAGCCTTCGCCAGCTGACTGTTGACTGGACTTTGGCGTTGACCGTGGAGCAGCTTATTTACTATTGAAATTTGAACAAATATTCAAATGATTATAACTTTCTTCAAAGTTAACGAATTTTCAATCTGAAAGCTGATTTGGGAGTTTTGTGAAGAGCTTTTTCTAATCAGTACTGAAATTACAGGAAGTTATAAGAAATAACAAATTTAGATCAAATAACGAGGAAAATTCGAGACGAGCACGAGTTTTTACACTTTCCGGAGCAATAACTTGCTTCATTTCCGTCAAATTCAAAAAGTTGATACGTCATACAAAACTAGAAGATTTTCTCTACCAAACCGTTGCTAAAGCAGCTTTATACGTCCAGTACTCAAAAAATGGCCACGTTGAGGATTTTTGCAAAATTAACGAGGAAAATTCGTGATGAGTGCGAGTTTTTACGCTTTCCAAAGCCATAACTCCGTTCAAACTCATGCAATCTGGAAAGTTAATACGTCATCATAAACTAGAAGATTTGCTCTTTCTAGGCAACTAAAACTGCTAAATACGTTCACTATTTAAAAAATGGCCACGTTGAGGATTTTTGCCCGAGTACCGCCGAAAGGTACTTTTTCGCTACATTAGCACTATCCCAACGACTATAGCTCCTTGCAGGAGCGATTACATACTGAAGTAGGAGCAGATTCAAAATCCTCGTGCTTTTCTCTCTGCAAAAAGTGTAAAATTGTTTAGCGGGTCTCAACTTTAAAGGTTACATGCTTGTGAATTTGACGCTGAAGGCTGCGTTTCTTGTTGAATAGTGTACTCCTCTCTGTAATTTAACATGAACTCTTTCAGAACCCTCTTGATTCTTCCTGAATTAAGATTCGTTATCAAGATAGCCGTAGCTGAAGCGCGCGCAACCAACTGGGCCCACTCTGGGATGCGCCGTGTGCTTCACATCTCGTTGGATTTGAGGACCTACTTGAAAGATAAAATATCCCTAGAAAACGTGCGAATTTCGGATCCTTTGACTTGTGTGGTGATGAAACACTAAAGTCACTAAGAATTGCTAAGCGGACACCTCTAAATCACGAAGATTTTGTGTGGACGGAATCAATTGTTATTGGAAATACTCTGGCCTGGTATCGATTCGATCCTTAATGTTTGTCCTCCGACGATGATCCTACTGTATCAATCGGGCCCGATCTCTCCCCAGCGGGCCAATACGACCCCCCCCTCTGTGACATGTCGAGGATTCCTCAACGCACGCTTGACCCTGGTCCATTATAACTTTGGGGGCAAATTAAGGACAAGGTAGGTGAAGTAACGTGCGATACTTATAGCTTTGTGAGAGCGGTTACGCGTCGCGCAGTTGAATGTCTGATAATTCACGTGCAGCTCTTTCTATGAGTGGTTGGGTTCCGTAGAGTAGTGTTACTCGACAGTAACACGTTGTGGAAAAGCTACGTTCGTCCTGGGGTTTTGCACACCAGTGTAGTATGATACACTAACATAATCACTAAGACGCTAATAGCAATGAGGATGTGTCGCACCATCCTCATTCTGTCCCAGTTCTCAGCATCCAGCGAAGGGGCTATGCTAAAGACAAGGATACTCTGGAAAATACGATGTTCCCCTTCTAATGGGGTTTTTATCACTACATACTATACGATGCAGACCTATCCTTATTCTCGCCTTCCAAAACCTTAGAGAAACTTGTAAGAAGAAGCCGAGTCAAGATCTAAACTTAACAGATAAGGCACTTGGAGGCAAGAGTTCGTATGGCGTACAATCCACAATTCATTGCAGAACTCCACAGAACAATTTAATTTAGTTAAAAAATAATCTATGTAGGCGTCCACCTAAGAGTCCAGAAATGATACTCTTAGCAATTAATTGTCAATGAAGAAAATGCTGTCGTAGAGTTAATAGAATTAAATATTCAACAAGCTCCTAGTTGCTCATGTAGATTTGAGAGCTATTTGGGCAAATTCGCTCTGGAATTGTGGAGTTCCCGTACTCTTCGCGCCATTTCGAAAAAAATCGTATTTCGAAATTATGGCTTACGATTTTAGGAAATTACCCTGCCATCGTATTACGCACTTGATTTTGTGTATGATGTGTGAATTCGAGGAAATTCTGCCGTTTGTTGGCAGCGCTAGGTCAAAAACAAAAAAAGTTACTATATATTAGGTTGTCTCATAAGTAGTGTCGCTTTTTTTCAAACCAAAAAATTTTCATCTAAATCCCATGCTTTTACATCGTGTCATATACCATTCGAAAGAGAATTGTCTGCTCTACAAGATGCTATGTTTTCTTCCACCTCTGTTCCAGGGTTTTCAAATTTTAGGCCTGCGAAATGGGAGGTCCAGCCGACAAAAATTGACCAAACCGACAACTATCTCTAACTTTATCTTCCCTTGGGAGAAATCAATCAATGATGTACCCTCTACTTATACATGACCTCTTCTAAACATTACACTATTAGGTTTCCCAACAAGTCGCGTCGTTCCATTTCCAGACCTGGTTTTTCAACCAGAACTCGACGGTCGAGCACCATTACCTGAGATCTAGGTCGAAATTTTTTTATAGCCGAGACATTGAAAAACTAGTAGAATTTCAAAGAACAAGTCATGACTAAGTTAGGAATGTACGCCTGGTTGATTTTCTCATCTTCTCAGGGATAATTTTTTTCAAAGAAATGCGGTCACTTTCGCGGATAAAACACCTTATTCCTAAACACCTAAAATTCGAACTAATTCCCAACAAACATAAGAATAAAACAAATCAGGGATGAGAGCAGAAGAAGTGCTCCTAAAAGGAACACCACTTGGTATGAAACAATGGCGTTTACGAGGAACAATTTTAATTTGAAAATTGCTATGGCTCATCGGTCAGCCAATTCGAAAAGAAACACGGGAAAGTTTTTTTGATAACCTAAGAGTGGAATGTTTAGAAGAGGTCATGGGTAAGTAGAGGGTACATCATTGATTGATTTCTCCCCAGGGAAAATAAAGTTACAGCTAGTTGTCGGTTTGGTCAATTTTTGTCGGCTGGACCTCCCATTTCGCAGACCTAAAATTTGAAAACCTGGAACAGAGATAGAAGAGGAACAGAGCATCTTGTAGAGCCGAGGAGACTCTCTTTGACTCGGTATACAATAGGTCATAGGAGAGGAGCGGCACAGGATTTCTCGAGAAAACTTTTCGCTCTTGAAAATAAAAGCGACACTGACATTTATGAGACAAGCCTAATAGTACACGAACACTGTATAACGTGACAGAGCCCAGACGAAATTTAATGGAACAACACGCAATATTTTCATTTGACTGATTCCCGTCAAGTTTGAACCACCGATCCGCCCTCGAACACCTGAGAGAAACGTCTCACAAATCATTCGCAGGCAAACCAAGCAGACAAAATCCAGCTGACCCTAAACACCCAGGAACGTGTCCCTGAGATATAGTGAACAGCAGCACACCCACAACCAGACACGACTAAGAAATTTAACCCTTTCCGCGCTCAATTTTGGGCTCAGAAAATTTTAGATTTTTCGAAATTAATGAGGCAGGTGAAAGATCACTTGATCCGTTTATTTGATTTAAATAATGTATAACCCAAGCAGAACAGTCAAGTAAACAGTCACTAACATTAAGCAAGTCTAGCACATTGTCCAGAAAGACGTTCGGTCTAAGAACCGTCTGGTGGGAAAACTGCATGGGCTATTAAGTGCGCCGGCGATGGCCACGCCACGAGAGAAAAGAGCAGCGTCATGCCTATAATGAACTCGGCGCTCTCGACTACCCGTGCGGACCCCGCCAACTCTCTCTGTACTTCGCCCTTTAAGGGCCGCTTCATCGTCCCTCCCCCCGCTGACCCCCCCGTCTCTCCCATTTGACCATCGACTTGTAGGCTCCCCCTTCCAGAGTATTCTGTAAAATGTTTGGCTCAAGATTTTGGCCCTGGCCCTGTGCTTCCATTAATAAACGCACCCCATGCGCCGAACACCTCTGGCAATGTGACGTGCCCGGATGCCTGGTCTTGACGTCGCTGCTTGCTGCCTGACCCAAGAACAAGAGCCAGGTCGGTCGTGCAGCCATGCTTACGGATACATAACCTTGCCAACATATGACAACCAAGCGCCTCCCCTTCATTCGGCTACCCGCCTTCAGTCGGTAGCGCGGCTCCCACTTTTTTTCCAAGGCCACCGACCTATCAAGCCATCGACCCAGAGTTTCACAACTTACACTGATCTCTTCTGATCCAACCAGCGTTCCCGCGCGCCGACCGTCGTCCGGTGCACGGTACATTATGACCATCCTGCCTGTCATGCATGCCACAATACTGTTTATTCGCCAGCCAATTGCCACCGATCCGACCTTACGAAACCTCGTATCAGTGACCTTCCCGCCCACCCCCCCCGTTGTCAAGGCAATATGTACTCCATACATCCCAACACCACAGATAAACACTACCCAGCCCACTACCGACGCCTGCGGGGGGCGGCTTCCACTTCACAGCGACAAGGCCGCTCCGTTAGGCCTTAGGCCCCTTGAGACTAGAAAAACCCGTCAGCTTATAGGCTTAGATTCTAGAAGATGCCCAATGCATCCCGTAGACATGGCTCGCCCCACGACTCCACTACTTCGTCCGCTTCTCTGTCTCAGCAGAGCAGCGCCTCAAAGCTCATCGCCTCTGCACATGCAGGATAGTCGTATCCCGCGACAGCACTGGGTCTTTTAAAACCGACCCAGCACAGTTCAGAGACTCCTGAGCAAAACTATTACAGAACGCACGCTAGGCGCGACCATACCTAAGTTCGTACTGTCAATGAAAGAGACCACCAAACCGAACCGAAATACAGAGAAGAGACCCCCCACGCCAGAAGCAACGGCGCGCCGACCCGGAAGCGCGCCAACTCCACTACAAGAACGAGACACGTCACGATTCAAACCAACGTAAGCGGCTCACATTATGACAAACCAAAGAGCCCCCCGAATTCAGAATCCAGTTTGATTCAAGCATCTCGTTAAACGAGCAGCATATCTACTAGCTTAGCATACCAACATATCAACCAAGCAACCACAAGGAGTGACTACGACTTCGTCCTAAATGTCTACGCCGTACCATGCTCTAATAACCGAACACCGCCCTTATCGCACACGTCTGTATGTGAGAGCGGCTTATTAGCGATATAAATCCTCAAGAGAAAATAACACCCACACCGTGAAACTGAAAACCCGCTCAACGTATCTTCATTATTCTGCCTTGCATCCTAATTTCGAAAATTCTAAATTTTTGAACCCAAATTTGACGCTGACGAAAGGCCTCCAGGAAACTCCCTTTTACCCCCACCAATCAGGAGATGGCATCAACCAACCAGACAAGAGACACCCGATCGCGTTAATAATCTTGCCGAATCACCGGAACCATTTGGCACGAGACCGCTCGCTATCCGTCCCCACCCGCGAACTGACCAGGGAACACTCTGTCCCTCCAAACCAAGCAGAAAGATCATATAAAACCAATACACCCAACGAGATATAGCTCATTTAAGTAAATATATCACTCGCAAAGCAACAAGGCCGCAACCACCGAAGAAAAAGCGACAAACTTTCTGCGGCCACTACCTGCTATGTGCGCGACTGCCCAATATTAACTAGGACAACCACGTTAATTTCCCGCTCCAGCCCCCCAGAATATACATACTTCCTACCCCTTCCTATCCTACACCATTCTCTACCTTACCTATCAACCCAAATTTTCACCTCGTGGACAGGCCAGAAGTCGAAAAAAAAACCTGACTGAAGTTTTGAGGAAAACCCAAATAGTTTTTCTGTCTATGTGATGAGAGAAGTATTATCCCATTATTTCCTGTTACTTCTTGTAAAATGAGAGGAAGTATAATAGTGAGTTCAACTAATTGTTTCGTTTAGTGTCCCCAGAATGCACTTCTTCTCCGATCATCCAAGTGGCTTTTCAATTAGGAGTTCGGATTGAGGAAGATGTTTCTGATTTAAATGCAATCAGATCCTATACACTATGTGATCTCGATGGTGTGAGAGTTATAGGAAGACTTTCTGTTGATTCAAGAAGCTTCCTGAAGCTATCATAATCCGAAGTCGACATATACTGGCTGCCTCTCCGTGATATTTCGGATTTGCAGCTTCGCCTGGCTTAAGACGCGTTCTCCTATAGTTGCTTATCGATAACACCGATAAAGGGAGCGCTGTGAAAACTCTGACATGGCAAATGCACCAATTTATGAATATAGAGCCACGCTCTTCCACATATCCAATCAAATCCAATGAGCTGTGATTAGTTTAGGTGTGTAGGGCTCATCAGTCCGTCATTAATTCAATGCAGTAATAACCAAACGAAATGAACTATGCACTTAACTGATGTCTATATACTCAGATCTATTTGTGGTGAAAATGTAGTTCGAGGGGGCCACTCCTTGTTATCTTATCCTTAGCACCAGAGGGCATTTCTCCGGCTCTCTAACAAAGGATAAGATAATAAGTAAACGACTCATTTCGAGCGTACTTTTGATAAGGACCGGTGGATGTCCTACATTCCACACTACCTGCCCACATCCCATCCACTTTTCTGCACAGGTCATCCACCCTGGAGCTCCTGCACCCTTAGGCTAGGGGAAATGTCCATTCTCCTGGTCCAGGACCGTTTCTTGGGCCATGGACAGGCGAAATGTGAAAGCATCTCAGGGTTTCTTCCACATTACACCGATACTTATCAGAAGTCATGTTCAAAATGAGTCGATACGTATCATGAGCGCTAATATCCTTAGCTTAGATTTGTAGAGTACAATGGAATGGCCCCCTCCAACTACATTTTCACCCTATTTGTCTTAGTTGAGGGCATTTCAAATGAGTATCTCGAGATGGGCCAAGGTGGTGTGGTGGCAAGTGGCGCCACCACGGTCGGAGGCTCATATCCCGGATCGAATCTCGCCCACGCCATGGCAGCCCCACAGTCCTCCCTATATGTAAAAAGGTATCAGACTTGTCTGTGAGAATAAAAACACTGACCTGTATATTGGCTAGCCAAGTTATCGTGTAGGTCATTCTGGGTTCAAATGCCTTTGCAACTCTGTATGGAGGATAATGGTGCATCCCAGACGGAAGTGATTAACATCGAGAGCCTGTCATCCTTTGAGCTTCACAATGACATGGAATGTTGTATGATGAGGATAGCCATGGGTCAGCCAAAGCCAAAGGGCAAGTAAGTCTTAAAGAGCGTGCTTTCCACAGCTTACATTCAAAAAATTATGGGTCGACTCCAAATATGCTTTTTTTCGATGTAGGCCAATGCCTCTCAACACATTTCGCCAACGTGATACAAATTTGCGTACTTTACCTCCACAGAAATTCGATCTGGATCGTGCAAAGTCGAGGAGAAGGGGCTCCCACCATGTAGATTCCGCACACTCAGTCCCTCAAGAAGCTATCCAGAAGTGGAAGGCAATAAGTGCCAAGCCTGACGATTATTTAACGCGTTGACGACATCGCGCGTTTTCGGTTTTTGCACCGCGTGGGACAAGGGCGCTTTTGCGAGCGCGGCCGTCACACCCGTAAATTTCGAACGATAACCTTGGGAAGCTTCAAAGGTACGAAACCATTTCAGCAATATTCAATGCGTAGAAAGTAATCGAAGATATAGTAGCGAAATTCCGATCAAAAAACGTGAAATGGTAAAGAAAATTGGAATTCAAGTCCTTTTCTCTGTAGTGGATGCCAAAACTATTTTCGATGTGGATGTGTCAAGTGAAACATATATCTTTCTATCCTTTAAGTTTGTATTTACTTTCACTACCCTTTTCTCACTGACATGTTCATGAGAATAGGAAGAAAACGAGGAATGAACCGAGCTGCCAATTCCGCTGTGCTTAAAAACTTCTGCTAAACTGGAGCATATTTGATCATACCGTGACCCATGTCGTTTACAGTTATGTTATGTTGTAATCCATAGAATAGAGGCAAGCAAATTGGGAAGAATCCCGCATACGCTAGAAAAAGGGATGACAAGGGTGAGACGCGCAACCGCGTCTCAATGTCCAACGAGGTGCGCAAAGTGAGACGCGTTACCGCGTCTCAATGTCGTCAATGTGTTAAAGTGAGGGTTGGCTTCAATTTGCCACTTGTTCAACTTTTGGGAAGTGATCGTGAAGCAATGGCCATACGTTGTTTCGCAAAGGTAACGGACCATATCAATTCGCCGGCGCTGGCTAGATCCGCTTTGATTTCACGTACATTTCGTAAATCTGGCACAGGGGCACAATACCTGCTCTGCTTAGATTTCTCGATGACCGGACTATGACGTTAGATGAAAAGAATGACGTTCACGTCATCTATTTCGATTTTGCCAAGGCCTTTGACAGAGTACCTACAGATTACCTTGTTTGCAAATTGCGATTTGTTGGCTTCCATCCCACAGTCATTAACTGGATCAGTTCCTTTCTTGCATAATCGTAGTTATCAGGTGGGCAAGGCATTGTCCACGTCATTTATGGTCACAAAAGGTGTACACCAGGGTGGCGTTCTGTCCCCGTTACTCTCTTAGTTTACACATCTGATTTGCCAAGTGCAATCTCAAGCCTTGGAGTAACGTGTTTGATGGATGCTGACGATATAAAAGCTTACAAGGCCGTTGAAAGTTTACAAGATCGAGATGATGTTCGAGCTGCGATTAGTGCTATCGAACGCTGGTGTTCCGAATGGGGTTTGCCACTGTCTGGCGACGAAATGGAATGGAAACCTCTCTCATTGGGAAGTGCAAAATAAATATAAACTACAAATTGGGCGCGAAGGAATCGGAAGTTTTTACTACCCTAG
>MU911864.1:0-19260 GCA_036418205.1 Ostertagia ostertagi
GGTTTCAATGGTTTTTTGGCAGAGTGACCACGAAAATTTTTGGGATTTTCAATTCCCAAAGATACAACGAAAAGGAGTAGGGCAAAGGAAACTAGACGAATTCCTCTTCTCTTCTAGTCTTGGATGAATTGAGATTTCTGTACATCGCTGGAGATACTTTTTGGTGCGTTTGTCACATAGAGATCCCTGCGTACCATCGCTTTTCCGAACTGCTCCCTGCCGAAGTCAATGTGACCGCTCAGGTGTACGCTTTCCAGCCACAAAAGATCGCTAGGAACGCGACAAAGTTGGTCTCTTCAATATACACGAGGGGTGGGGATGCAATAGAAAAAGATATGATGCCTCTACATTCAAATGGATTTGTTCACAATTTGCTGAATTGAAACCGAATACTCCCTGAAACTGAAGAGCACTTTCCATCTTATTAAAAAATGTCGAATTTTATTATAAATTGAAAACTTATTATAAACTGACTGAAAAGCTGGATAGGAGGGGGTTGCATAGTCAGAGTCAATGTCTCCAGGAAGATATCCAACAGTGAGTGAGTAAGAGCTTCAGGCTGAAGCACTTACGGTAGACCTCCTTGAGCTTGACGACGATGACAGATGACGTCATATTCTGAAGACGGTGAGGGCAGTGAAGGAGGGCCTGCGTCTACTTATAGAGGGACATTCGAGGATATTTTGCCTGAGGAACTCCCGTCAAGTCAACTTTTGCGACGAGAAAGTCGCTAAGGTGGGAGAATGTCTTTCTCCTATTCCCTGTATACTGACGCTATTCGTGAATCGCTACGTAGTGTCGTTATGAAATTGACAAACTTGGATGAGAAGTGCTGTCCTATCCTGCGCCTGACCTAGCCCTATCCGATTACTATTACCTGTTTCACGCTCTTAAAGGCAGCGAACACTATGGCCAGAGGGCGGAGCGATGCTGGTGACGTCGCTGAGCGTGGTTGGCGGAATGATGGTCGCGCCCACGCTCCCAGCGCGTTGTGAAGCAGAGTCAAGCAAGGTGTCGAGAAAAGTTTCGGGATACGGCTCCCCCCTGCCCAACAGGCCGAATCCATAAAACCTTTTCATCAGCCGAAGCTATGAAAAGGTTGTTTCAATTCTCCCCGAAACTGTTCATAAAAAAAAGCCCTGCTACCCCACCCTCCACCATAAAAGTCGTCAAGAAGTACAAAAGTAGAAAAAGTAGAAAAACTCAAAAAAGATCTAAAGCTGAGTTGGAATGAAATGGTGCCCCGGTAGCGTAACTGGTAGCGCACTTGCCCGGAAAGCGAGAGGTGCGGGTTCTAGTCCCGCCTGGGGCGAAAGTTTTGTTCACAACCCAGCATTCTTGTGAAACATTCGCAAGGCGAACTGCGGCCAAAAACAGCAGTTAACAAACAAAAACAAGTCAAAATTCAAAAAAGATCATTATCAATGAGTCCTACCAACAAATGGAGCAAAAAACGACGAACTAGTCATGAAAAAAGCAGACTATGGCAGCATCTCTTCTTCCTTTATTTCCTTTGGAAGGCTTACCAAATTAGTACTACACAGAGTATGCTCTCAATTCTACACGTCCCCTTTCGGTTGAAAGAAGCCTTGTAACCGCCTTAGCCAGCTGTGTGTTGACTGATCTTTGGCGTTGACCGTGGAGCAGCTTATCTACTATTGAAATTTGAACAAATATTCAAATGATTATAACTTTCTTCAAATGTTGACGAATTTTCAATGTGAATAGCTCCGTTGAAGCTCGTCCCATTTGAAAAGTCGTCATCATAAACTAGAAGATTTGCTCTATCAAATGCTTACTAGAACTGCTCCAAACGTCCAGTATTAAAAAAACGGCTACGTTGAGGATTTTTGCACGAGTACCGCCGAAAGGTACTTTTTCGCTGCATTGGCACTATTTCAACGGCTATAGTATATCCTTTCAGGGGCGATTATGTACAAAGTGGAGCAGATTCGGAATCCGCGTGCTTTCTTCTTCCCAACAAGTGTAAAATTGTTTGGCGTTAACACTTACTATGTGTTCATGAATTTGACGCTGAAGGCTGCATTTCTTGTTGAATAGTGGACTCCTCCCTGTAATTTCACACGGACCCTTTCAGAATCCTCTTGATTTTTCCTGAATTGAGATTTTTCTTCAGAGAGCCGTAGTTGAAGCGCGCGCAATGAATGGGCCCACTCTGGGATGCGCCGTGTGCTTCACATCCCTTCAGATTGAGGACTCATTTGAAAGATAAAATATCCGTTGAAAACGTGATTTGAGATTACTTCGAACCTTGTTGTAATAAAACAATTGTTGTTGGAAATCCTCTCACCTTCCATGGATCGATTCGATCCTTGATGTTTGTCCTCCGACGGTGATGATCCTACTGCATCAATCCGGCCCGATCTCTTCCCCAGCGGGCCAATACGACCCCCCCCTGTGACATGTCGAGGATTCCTCAACGCACGCTTGACCCTCCTGTAAAGCCCGGTCCTTCAATGACGTCTATCAAAACCGCTCCACCATCAGCCATCACGTTTACTGCATTTAAGCATCACCTGAGCGGCAAAAAATCATTGCTTACTAACAATCGAACCTGGGGTCTACAACGTTTCTGCTAGCAACTGCGAAAGTTCTGAACTTCAGAAATATAAATGTTTCTTTCAGCTGTTATATTTTTATGGACCACGATGAAGATTATGTGGAATTCAGGTTCTTTAGTAATTGAGAAAATTTTTCAAGTAGAGGCACAAGAATTTCATCTGAATTTTTCGTTACCTAATATGTGCTATTTAGTATGAAAATAGGACCAGACTTTTTCTAAGGTGACCGAAACACGACGCATTTTTCCTGCCTGGACTGAAAATTGCTGGTGGTCTTCAACTTGCGTTTGGAATTTAACGACTTTCAAAAGCTTTCACGCCATTTATTCGACCCTTCAGGAAGGAGTCGAAGGCTCTTATGGCCTAACTGACAAAGGAGATCCTTTACGGGGTAATAACTTATCAAAACGTTTTTGCATGATGTATAAGGCTTCGATGTAGGCTACATAACTTCGTATACGTATATCCCTGAGCAAATACCTACAGTCTTTAAAGGATAAAAGGATAAAGCATTTGCCGTTGATCAATCCCTTTTTGGGATGCGGCACGCATTCTACTTCCATTTGTACATTCGCAGTGGTTTGAATGCGATGTGGCCTATACAATGACTTGCGGGGCCAGCCGATGTCAAGTCAGTGTTTTTATCCTCCCAGACAAGTCTGGTACCAATTAACCGACCCCGGAGGGATGGAAGGCTTGGTTGGCCCGGGCGACTCACGACCCAGGATTTGATCCCCGGACCGCTCGCGTGGTGAGCGCGCCACTTGTCACTGCACTTCCGCCCCTAGGTATAAGAAAAAAACAAAATAGGTTAATGATGGATTGATGGCACTAGGCCAGCACGATTCGAGAGTCAAATCGTGAGCGACATAGGAGCGAAAATTTCCTGCTTTTCACAGGACATGTTGAACCTCGGACATTTCCTGGCTTCTTGGATTCACGGGCCGCGCAGAAATGAAACATTACTCTGAACAGTCAATTCTTAAGGCACTTGTGTCCCATATCGAGTGAAATACGTTTAGAAACGGGGACGACCTGAAGACCTACCTGTGAAGATTCGCGTCCTCAAAATCATACATTAGACGGCAAAACTTTTTTCAACCTCTTCAAAGCACCAATGCCAAGTAAACGATTTGAATAAAGATATAGCCTAATGAATAGATAGTTTACTACACACATAAATGTCTACGTTGGCAAGACACGAATAGTTGGCGCCAAAGTGGAGGTCGCTCTCAAGACATTACGTTTCTGACAATTCTGACTAGGGAAACTTTCATATGGAATGGTGTGCAATTCCAGCAGCACTAGAGATCAGAGCGCACAACGATTTGTGTTGGAATGAGAAATGTTTTGAAATGAACAAGATATTCACAAAGAAAAATGAACAGAGTACCACAATTGGCGTACAGGGGTTAAAAGGTATTTTTGGGTTTTTTGTGAAGATATCTGCTGTCGTTCACTGCGCCGGTGGAGCTGTCGGATCGGTGGTGGGTGGTGCCGGAGCGCCTGCAGCTGCCTAAAACCCGAAACATGAGGCTATTCATTTTCAACTAACTTTTTTATCCAATAAATGCAGCTAAGATGATCCTTCAAGGACTCGAACAAACACACGTACCGGATCGTGGTCATGACTGGCGCCCGGGATGATTTTTCCTATTGCCTGTTGCGCCTGAGACGCATATCCTTTCGTCGTTTCGGCTAAAATAGAAAAAGAATCGCTACGGTCAAAAAAGTAATGATTTTCATACAATGGCTGGATGAAACGACGGTTGGGAGTGGAACACTTCAATTAATGCTTCTTGATGACTAATGGGCGATTAAGGCAGCGCCATGACACGTTATCAACACCGGCCTAGGGTGGAAGTACTCCTGAAGTGATTTCACATTTCGGCCTACAATGGTCCGAAGCAGTCTTGAACCAGAGCAACGGACATCCTTGCCTAGGTGAAGTAGTGTAGTGTGTGGGATGTAAGACGCACACCGCTCCTACCGTCAGTAACAGTAATTAAAAATGTGATGTGCCACCTAATATTATTATCTCAGTGTCAGGTTAGGGAGCCCAAAGGAGCTACAGATGAAATATGAAATAATAGGAGTGCCCCCAACCCTACCTCCCCCCTCCGACCAGATTTTCACCTTACATCTGTGCCCCCAGTCCCATCCTAAAAGGAATAAGGTTCATTATCGTAAGAAAAATGCCGAAAATTTTTCACCAACCAGCAGTGGAGAGCACGTCCTTTGTCTTGTCGAAAATCGAATTGAGTGCATTCTTCTGAAAAGAATATTCAGTTAGTATACTTTTAGAAAATTCTTTGTCATATGCAGCAATTGATTGACTAATTTGGAATAGATCACCATCTGCTGAATGAAATTCAATGAGATATTTTTAGGTTGTAAATCGAAATTTGGTCTTGGGCCACAGCGAATAGAACACTTGCTTAGGAGAAGTCCTTTTCCATACAAACAATGATTGCGTCGATCAGGTTTTCATAGAGTCATCAGTGGAATCTCTTCAAAAACCATTCGTTCCTTGCCTTGAACCAACTCAGGAAAAAGTGCAAAAGGGTTGCGGCTTCCATTCCAGAAATGTGGTGGCCACTTCGAAATGTGCCAGAAATATTCATGAACGATCTCTTCCTTAATACTTGGCTAATGAATTAGTAATAATATTGTTGGTTCCTGCTTCGAAACAGGAGTGCTTCAAAGCATTCTCTGGCTTTTGTCAAAGGACTCCGAAGAGGCGATCGTGCGCCACGCAAACGTAGCCGAAATAAGTTCATGTCCGCGAAGCTCGATCAAAGGATCTATATTACGAATGTGAATTGGTCTAGACAACGACCTGCGGGTTTCGCCGACCCCTAATCCAGTGTTTTCATCCTTCCAGACAAATATGTTACCAACTAATCAATCCTGGAGGAGTGGAAGGTTTATGCTTGGCTAGCTACGAGTGCCAGCCAAGATTCTGATCCCCGACTCGGACCTGACCTGACTTATGCCAGCACTCTTGCCGCATACACCACATTCTCTTAAAACTGCCAGTGTGGATAAATTTTAGAAGCTACAATGGTGTCTCGTCACTTTTTTGGCCTCGAAGAGAATGGATGTATGTTCAGGCACTGGTGCTCATCTTACTCAAGTTTTATTGGACTTCTCTGAATAGCAAATCATACCAGAGGCCCCAAACATTAAAAAGCGAAAAAGCCATAGATCTAGATAAGTTTCACATTATCTTTATGTGCGACTTGTTTTCGAAGAGATCTCGATACCTGCATTACCGCCTGCCTGGAATTATTAAAACACGACCCTCCTTAAACCAACCCAACTACCGCCTACTTTCGCCATGGCTGGTTGCACATTTCTTAACTGACACACCCAACTTCTGTTCCACTCCAGATTAGCCTATTCAAAAGGGCGTACGAATTGGAGGGAGGGAGGAGGAGGGGAGGAGGAGAGAAGGTAGATTTAATAAGACAAATCCTCCCATAGCTAATTGGAACACGCCATGCCTATACTTGCGTGAAATTTTCCATCCATCTCTTGAAAAATCCTGTCAAAACGGTTCCCTTCCTCTCCCGAACCACGCCCCTCCTCCACAAACCGCCCTTCGTTGGACCTTTGATATTCACTAACTGCAAAATGACGCCCCACCCCCTACCCAAAGCTAGCAGAATTACTACACCCCTCCGCTACGTATAGGTGCTGTTACGCAACGGATGGGTTCAAACGGACCGCTGCGCTCCTAAGACAAAATAAAATTCCTCACACAGTTCCGCACTTATATAGAACTTCTCAATCGAAAAGCTCTTATTATAAAGTCCGCCATGATAGTCATAGTGCTTCAAATACACTTCGGAACTTCTCCTCTTCATAATTTCAACAGAGAAAACTCATATGAGGACACACCTATCACTGAACGCTAATCTTCTTAATATTCTCAAACTTCGGGACTTTTCGAGCGAATACGCCAAATGCGGCAAGCTGAGCTCGTTTCGTGGGTGGACATTTGCGCTCGGTCGCGTTTTGTCGCCTTAGGCTGGGGCATTGCGCCCATTCACCGCTCAAAGCATCTGGGCGTCCCCTTATTCAAATGTGAATTGGACAACGCTGACGGGCCATTTTCAAGGCTCCGAAAGGCAGCTCTGTTCTATGCCGACTGAAAGGCAAAAACTTCAAGAAGAACGCAATAAAGGAAAGAAGTGGTGCTTTATATACCGTTAGCTCATGGGGCCATTTTAGAAATTCAGATTATTTATGATATGTATTTGTTTTAATACTAAACGAATAACTGGTTTAGTCAAAATCTCTTCATGTTTTCCGCTTTGAAAAAATGACTGATTATTGGATTCAGTGAATCCTTATATAGAAAGTGCCTGACTGCCTACCCTTTATCTACTATCCAACTTCAACATTTAAGAGGGTTGTCTGGAAAAACATGGTCAGACTCTCCTTACGGGCGGAGGTGGCGCAGTATCAAGTCCGGGGACCAAATCCTACATCGTCCAAGCTAAGCAAGCCTGCCATCCCCCCGGGATCGATTAATGTTATATCGGACCCATTAGGGAGGATGAAAACGCTGACTTGCGCACCGGGTGGCCACCGCAAGTCAATGAATGTTGGCGCATTCCATAGTTCGGAGTGTATGGGTAAGAATGGGTGCGCAATCACAGACTGCAAATGATCGCATCAACGTTGAATGCTTTACCCTTCTCTAGCCTTTATGACCGGCGACACCTTAGCTCTATGGCCTCAACTTTCCCTTAGCTCCTATTAAACATCCCCTTTCACTTGAGTTCCGTACCCCTCTAGTTCTTCTAAGGGTGCTGCAATTGTACCCTCCCATGGGCAATGGTCTCCCCTATACTCTATAATTGTGTAGGGCTAAAAAGAGTTACAGCTACTAAGTTTAGAGATGAAACATAAGATAAACAAGATACTCACCGCAGCGTCTGCTGTTCCAGCCATGTTGGTCGTCAGCTTGCTGGCGAGTGCCTACCTCATCGATTCGACGGGAGCAAAGCCTCCTTTTCCTCTCTGGCTCTCTCAAATAATACAATTATTGGAGAGGGGAGAGTCGGGGAAGGCAGGGAAGTGCGGCCGCAGATGGCCCACATCGCGCACGCATTTAAGACCCGCCGCTGGTGAAATTATCGAGTCGTTCTAGCTGACGCACTTCAGACTTGCAATTCATCAGGGGAGGTTTCTTTTTGAAAGTAGCACGTAGATGGTCGAGCTATTTTGAGGAGTGTGTGAAAACGCTAGGAGAACGGAAATCGAGCAGTGGCAAGTGGCGCTGCTTACCACGTGCTCTGTCCGGGGATCAATTCCCGGATCGTACATCGTCCGGGCCAACCAAGCCTCTCCAGATCATCCAGATTGATACCAGACTTGTCTGGGAGGATAAAAACACTGATTTGTACATCGGCTGGCCCCAGCAACTCATTGTTTAGCCGAAACGCTTTCAAATTGCCGATTCTGAATGGAAGTAGAATGCGTGGCGGTTACCGAAACATGATAAACGCCAAATGCTTTATTCCTTATGAAAACACTTGAAAGCATAACAAAACAGGAGTTGCGGAGGCCGTGTCCACTTCCTTTGCAATTGTACAGGTGAGTAATATTAGAGTAGTGAGCGCTATCGCAATATACGGCGGCAGCCTCCAGGCCAAGCCTAGGGAAGCTGAAGCTCTGGGGAAATGGAAATGGCCTCTAGGAGTCTCTCTACCCCGCCTAAGGCTCCCTTCTGTTTTCCCACAAGCCACGACCCTTTCGATTTCAAATCATTTGACATTATAAATGCCCCCGTATATGCGATTAGCGCCGATGTCCTGTTTTCTACTACATAACTTTCTACCTTGCATGTGTAATTCTTGTGTAAGTTAATGTGCCCTCAAACTCCAATCGTAATTCAGACGAAATTTCGCATTAGGAAATTGAATAATGATGAGATCGTAAAGAGGCTAGGCTTACCTATATCTACTCGTTAAAAGAGTTTACGATGAACTTTGGCACCACTAGCGCATGACTATGAGCAGCCATTAGCAAATGGTGCCCAGACTTCATCGTAAACTAATTATACGGGCAAGTTGGACGAGCGGCGTTGAAATAAAAAGTGAACAAATTCTTTTAGAAATAGTAAGCGGGGCTATCGCAAGATACGGGGCATCATTTAGGACTTAACCGGGGAGGGGGACAGGATATAAAGGATATAAAGCATTTGCCGTTGATCAATTCCATTTTTTTGGGATGCGGCACGCATTCTACTTCCATTTGTACATTCGTAAATGCGATGTGGCCTATACAATGACTTGCGGGGGCCAGCCGATGTACAAGTCAGTGTTTTTATCCTCCCAGACAAGTCTGGTACCAATTAACCGACCCCGGAGGGATGGAAGGCTTGGTTGGCCCGGGCGACTCACGACCCAGGATTTGATCCCCGGACCGCTCGCGTGGTGAGCGTGCCACTTGTCACTATGTTTTGCCCTCAAGGCGGAAAGAACTACTAGGGGGGGGAGGAAAAATGAAAACTGTCGCCGGCATACTAGGTCTCCTCTCCCGCCTGCGGCTCAGTCCTCTTTCAACCAGAGGGAGGTGTTTTACACGGTTTTCTATGCAATGCCTTTACAATGCTCCATATTTTGCTAGAGCGCCAGGTTAACAATGAGAGGAATGAAGTAAACGATGCCGAAGGACCCTGTCCCACGACCTCTCGCCCAACTACTCTTTCGCTCCACAACACCAATCGGAAATCAGTTTGGCAGATTTGGAAGGTCGATTTAAGACTAGCGCTTCAAGGCGCATTTGGGATTTTTACAGTATCATGTGTGCCGTATCTCTGATCTGCTTTACATTTTCGTCTTGGGGCTTTATCCCTCTAATCGGCTCTCATTCCTTCTCTTATCTGGATGTTGCCGCTTGAACTGTGATGTTGTCCATCAGCCCAAGAAAGGGAAGATGTATTCTGTATTTTCAAGGGCTTCTTTCCCTCTTTTCGTTGCCAACGATCCGCATAGACAACCTCACTTCCGTATTTGGTAGGAATCACCACATAAACGTGATGCTGGGGTCAGGGTCAACCGTGCGTTCTCCGAATACCCAAAAATTTGACGACCCACCTCTTGTGAAGAGTCGATACGATCCTCCCCCTTCAACCGCCACCACGACTCCTTCAACTTCCAAAAATACGGACACTTTTTCAACCTTTTCAGTATCGCCAACTATACGACACCTTCTGAAAGAGTTAAATATGACCCCCCTCAAATACGACCCCACTCGATATGAACTGCGCAACGCACGTGTTACCGTATTGAAAGATCTTTATACACAAAATAAATTTGATGACAGTCGCTGAGTATCTCTTTATTTTCCAAAGTGATGATGTCCGCCACCGAAACCACCATGTCCACCACCGAATCCTCCATGTCCACCACCAAATCCTCCACGTCCACCTGAAATAAAGAGCTCATTGTAAAGAGCAACATGCAGGTTACCACTAGCTGCCGCCAATGTAACCTACTGGTTCAGGGTGGGGTAGTGGCAACTGCCCACAAATTTGGTCTGGGTATAAATCCCCCAAAGGTCAATAGTTCGACCCTGCCCAGGCCTACCATTTCATCCCTTTGATCTGATCTGGTAACAGTGGCGGCGGGTACAAACACTGATCACTCTTCACACCAGCTCGCTCTCATAATTCATTGCATGGGTCAAGTGTAAGTCTGGAAGAAACTCTTTTTGAGACTTTGTAGCAGATGCATGGCGCATTCCAAAATGAGTTGACCAACGCCAGGCAGAGCGTCGTTAGGCCTCCTGCTTTTTTCCGGGGCTACTGACGGGCTTGCTGAATGACTTCTATATTATGTTGGGCATTTTTTTCTCTCTTCTCCACACATACGGGACATCTGAGCTAGAAGAATAAAACCAGGGGTTTCTATTTTATCTCTCCACGTAAAGCTTTTTCAACACGAACTGTGCGGCGTTAAAACAGCCGATAGTGGAACTAACAAACTGGTAAAAGAAAAACAAACAGTAGAAATACTTACCGCGAGACGGTCCCGACGTCCATGCCCACCACTGAAATTTAAAAAGATGACAAGTATTGCTTGATCCTTGCCCTTTGGCAGAGATTCTCCTCAGATTTTGGGTCGAGGAAAAAAATGGATATTCTCACCGTCCATGGCTGTTGCTGTGACTGTGGCCGTGTCCTCTTCGGCCTTCTACGCTAACACTACCTAAATATTGTAATCGTTCATTTTTTGAAGTTCTTTTCGTACCTTCTAATCTCGAAAGTAAATAAAAAGATAGAAAAATAACCGACCGTAATAAACAAGCACGTGCTAATGATACCAGAATAACGTTTTGAAAGAGCATGATTAAGCCGATTGTTTGAAGTTACTCGATAGTTTTCCACTTTTATAGCACCATCGGAGGGCGTGAAGATGTCATTGTTCCCGAAATTGCCCGAAATTGTGTAACAATGCCAATTCGGTGAAGTTCAGCGCTTCAACTGATGTCTGATGTCACAGTCATCTCACCGTGTCGCGACGCTGTGGTGACGGAGATCTCGCCACCGAAGGTCACGCAACCACAACGTGAAAGAACAGCGCGTGAGTTTTGCCAGTGTTAAAAAAACCGAAAACAATGTGGATAAACTGGCATACAATGCATGAATCGTGGGGATTCCCGTCGGGTGAGAGAGGTTAGAAATGAGCCTTTAAAGGTTTTTCAAGTGCATTTGCGAAGCTGCATAGTAAACTGCCAGAAAATCAATTTTTTAGACTTTATCGCGCAAGTGCTGCGCAGTCTTCACTCTTGAAGATACCCCGGAAATCGGAAATCGGAACAGTTCGGAAATGGGAAAACTTCTAGATCGTGCTCCTTCCGGGCCAACCAAACCTTCTCCCAGTGTTGGTTAGTATCAGACTTCGGCCGAGAGAATAAAATACTGATTCATAACGACTGCAGCCGCGCTCCTTGTTAACCTAGTCTCAGTCAAATTGCTTGGCAATTTTGAATGGAAGTGGATGCGTGGCGCATCCCTAAATTGCACTGATCAACGTCAAATACTTGAATATTTTTTGATCTTTTTCATATTTTTCATTTCATCTCAAATTCCACTCCAACTGCGCGGCTCCCGTAAGGGCTAAATCCTTGGCTGAGGCATACACATGCCTGAAGAAGGTGTTAAACACCGAAATATAGCAGAAGATTTCAAAGGAGTTCTTTTTGAACTTTTCGTGTTTTTTGGAATTTTGGAGTTTTTCGAATACTTTGTGAACTTTTGGGATTCTTTTGAAATAAATTTTGGTGCCTCTTTGTGTTTTATAACATTTAGGTCCTGATGAGGCTCCGGTAGAGCACACAATACTGAGAAGGTTAGGTCTTCGGGCGTGCCTGGCTTTTTGAAAACGGTCTTTTGCATGATATAGGGGCAGATGCGGGAACCACAGAACCATGGTTAATTTTTCCTGAACGGCCCTCTGAATACCAGAAAAGGGGTCCCTAGTTCGATTCCTCGTGGTGACAAATTTTTGCATTTCGAGTTGACGTTCCAAAATTCGCGCAAAATGGAGTTAGCATGAATAATTAGTACCATATTCATGATTAGGACCGTCAGTAACCCTTACAAATAGACTTTGATTAAAAAAGTTGGTGCGAAAAGGTTCTGTGGAAAAGTACCCCTTTTCGCGTATTCGAATGAACATAGTTCGTGTGGTTCCCATCGTATCCCTATCATGCAAATAGACCGTTTTCCTGGTTAGAGATTTTTGATTTTTATTTGATCTTAATTTTACACTTTAGTATTATTTATTGCTGCGCGTGTTGTTTATACTTTTTTTGTGTTGCGCTAAGTAGAGTACCATTTATTTTCTCTACGCGGATGCAATGGCAGGGCGACCTGCTTGCCTGCAACGGCCAATTTAGGATTGAGTTTCACTCAAACCGGCTATGCCTTCAATCCTACCCACGACACTTTTGTTACAAGAGTGTTCGGTGCAGGACTCTTATGTGCCGATTATGGATCACGATAAAGAGGTGTGCAGAATGGAAGAAATGGGCCAGTAGGAAGCAGTAGCCTGGGGCAGGGGAAGGAGATGTGGCCTCTTGCGAGGTATAGGGTGCTGTAGTTGCAACTGGGTGGCTCTGCCGATTTCTTTCTGTGTTTCGACTTTGACCTTGTGCTCGCTCCAGCAGCAGGTTTTCGATTTTCCTCGGAAGTATCTCTCCAGGCACGCATCCACAATAATTATTTCTCAGTTATAGACCAGCTTCCTTTGTATTCCTGGCTAGAACTCCCACCCGCCACATGGCCTTAGGAGGAGTTGGCGGACCTACTAATTTGGTGTCCGGAGTCGTCCTGCGCCAGCGGCTTGCAAATGATCGGTCGTTGTTTCGCCTCTTATGTTTGGACACTCCCCCGCCCCCACCCTCGCCCACAATTATTCTACGAACTTTGGCTAGCAGGCCACACCATTTTTGATTCTTCTAACGAGGAAAGGTCACCAGGCCGGTCCGGCCATTTGCAATGAGGTGTATACCTACGCATTCGTCTTGAGACGATAAGCTAGAAACCGCTTTTCTTATCTGCTAAACGGTGCTCTGAACGGAGTTACGGAAGTTTTCCCCTCAACACTGTACTTAAACGCAGTATATGAGCGCTATCATTGGAGTCGCCACTATAAGCCAAGGGAAGGAGCATGTCGTGGTTGACGTGGCGTAAGTGGTAACGCTCCAGGCTTGTAGGCGAGAGGTCATGGGATCGGTCTCTCGTGGAGTTTGCTGTTTTGCCTTTTTGAAAACATGACCAGAAAGGCTTTTAGCGACAGTATCTCCTCAATTGCTGCCTTTACCTGCCTGTGTAAGGAGTTAGGGAGCACCTCTGCGCAGGTTGAAAGCTATTTTTAATTAATATTTGCCATGACTGAAAACGACGCTCATAGCCCACTGATAAGGTGTTTTTGCGGTAAACGAGTATGATATTCGTGTTCAGGTGAGTATGATATTCGTGTTCAGGAGACCGAATTTTCCCTGGTTACAAGTTTCCAGCTGAATCTGAGATTTTGACCTACACTCGAGAAAGGGCAGTCAACATACAGTCAAACGAGAGAAGGTATGAATCGAAAACTAACTGGAAAAGCACCTTCCCTGAATTTTGATGCAGAGTCATGTAAATCATTTCCATTATGCGGGAATGTGAGCCGTTGAACGTTTCTCTTTTCAAAATCTTGGTTGGAAGGAGCAATTTTCATGCAAAGAGTTCAACGATAGGTTGATGATATGATGTGGTTGACTCACCTCATTTTTTAGGGTTGGGTCAAAATCTCAGATTCGGTAGGAAACTTATCTCCAAGGGTAGTTTGATCTCCTGAACACGAATATCACGCCTGTTTGCCGCGAAAAAGCCTGACACTTGCATTACGGGCACCATGTTCATACATGGACGACTACTGCCCAAACCTGCAAGGAACTGCTCGAAATTTTTTCGTACAGGGAACTAACGGCAAAGTTGATAAATTAAGAAGTTAGAAGCTTTCTGGCTACATCTTCACGAAGCACAAAAGAAACAGACTCTCCGAGGAGCCGTTCCCACGACCTCTTGCTCGCGAGTTCGGGGCACTGCCACTGCGCTTCCTTGCTTTATAACTACGTTCAGAGAATCGTTTAGCAGATAAGGAAGGCAGTTCTGAGCTCAGCGCCTCGAGGCGACTTCAACGGTATACGACTCATTGCAAATGGCCGGACCGGCCTGTTGACCTTCCCTCGTCAGCTGCATTATCTAATCCATATCTTCTTTATTTGCCTTATTATATTTATACTTGTCATATGCCTATTGTGAATACGTTTTTATTCACATATTAATCTGTCAACCTAACCTTGTGCAACAGCTAAAATAAAATGAAATAAAATTTTCCGTGGAATGTGTTAAATCAACGCACGGTGTTTCTTGACAGGATGGTGGCTATGTTATGTCAGCGATCTTGGTGTTTGTTGTGAGTGGCATTATGGAGAGTTAACGGGAAAAGAAGGAGTCCATTATGCAGGGTTTGAAGGAATTTCTTTGCTTCATTCGCGCTTGGGGATTTTATGCATCCCGGCTTCCCTATGAACCCAGCTCTATCATAATCGTGATCCTTCGCTTGAAGGAATGGCTGCACTCGATATATCCCTCTCTCCTTTGGATGAGCCAAAAAACAAAAAATCCAGCAGCCGCAACAATTTTAATTGGAGCTCGAACGTGTAGAATATCTCAGAGATCTACTATCGCACACTGATATAAACTTTTTAATGCTGGCCAACTTGATGGGCGACCTCGAGTATCTCGTCAGGATAATCATTTTCACTGGGAATTTACGATGCTGCGCAACGGCGCACGGCGCCAGGCTTCAGTTCAGTAAACTCATGACTAATTGTGAAGCTTATCGTTCGCCAAATATAACCCACCATGTGAGAGATATAGTAAACATCTTCGGAATCGCTGAACACGGCGCGCAGTCATTTCAAGAGAACACTGAAATGTCATACAATGAGTGTCTGCTCTGTAACCCTGACGTCTTCAAGTGCACTTCTCATATTGCCCTGTCAATTTGTTGCGATTATGCCGCTCAAAAATGGAAGTGGAGTGGTAGTGTAGGAAAAGGAAAGAGCTGCTGGGAGAACAAAAATAATAGTGAGGATTTTCAGTTAAGGAAAATCTTCGGAGTTGGATAAGGGGGACGGATAAAACTTCGGCCTCGATGAATCGGATTTACGAAGGAGATTCTCTGTATTTTTTACCTTACCGTGTGGTCAAACGAGTATGCCTTGAATCTGCATGTTTCCAATCAATTTTCAGTGTGCGATCGAACGTTTGGTGATCTCCGACCTTTGGCGAAAAAAGACGCACCCGGTTCAGGAAAAACCAGTTTGATTGCCGCAGTCAGTATGGCTGCTAAGCCATTCATATTCTCTGCACTGATTCTCTTCAACATTACCTTTGATTTTTTCCAACAGGACAGTAACTAATATTAAGAACTATGATAAACATTTGTTCCTTAGATTGCATGTGCTGCATGTTATTAGCAAATTTTTTAGGCAGGAAAATCCTCTGAAACTGGGCTAGACCAACTTCGTTATCACATAGCTGCAGGATATCACTCTACAGTAGTGGCCAGAAATTTATGAACAAACGGTTTTTTCATGATTTCGATTTCTCTTTTAGAAGTCACTGCAACGTCTCCAAATTTGCAACAATTATTAACTACGTGTTTTATGATCCACACAGAGAATTTCAACCTTTAGCTCAAATTTGGGTTTAGAAAATTTTAGATTTTTCGAAATTAATGAAGGCAGGTGAAAGATCACTTGATCCGTTTATTTGATTTAAATAATGTATAACCCAACAGAACAGTCAAGTAAATAGTCACTAACATTAAGCAGATCTAGCACATTGCCCAGAACTCTCTAAAGTATTGGATACATAAACTGGATTTGAATGCGGGGTCAATTAATGAACTCACTCTCTAGTGGGGTCTCTCTCTGCGATCCTATCTTTTCGTGGCTCTTTCACTGAGATACGCATCCATGGGTCCTCCCCTAGTGGTTCTGTAATGTTTGGCTCAAGAGTCTGGCCTGGCTGGTCTTTTAAAAGCACCCCATGCTGTCGAAACCACTCCTGCATGTGAGAGGCCCGATGCTTTGAGTCGCTGCTCTGCTGACAGACAAAGCCAGGTCGTGTGGCAGCCATGTCTACGGATACATAACATCTTCTAGAATCTAAGTCTATACTACGTATTCCTTAGTTCTCAAAGTCTAAGAAGAGCGCTCGCTGTGAAGTGGGTGGGAGTAGAATGTGATTGACTAAGTCTGAAACGAAGGTTGATACAGGTTTCTAAGGTCATCTGGAATGACAAAAACATATTACTGATGCATGACAGCAAGGATACTAGTAATGTACGGCACCACGAGAGGGAACGTTTTGATCCAAAGAATCAGCTGCCAATTGTGAAACTTGGCGGAGGCTTGATAAGGTTGCCTTGGAAAAAAGTGGGACCACGCTACACGACTGAGGTAGCGATGAAGGCAGACGTTTGCTGTCATGTTTTGGAAGGTGTCTTGTATCCGTAGGCTTGGCCGCCGACCTGACTTCGCCTGTCGGCAGAGCAGCGACTCAAAGCATCGGGCCTCTCACATGCAGGAGTGGTTTCGACAGCATGGGGTGCTTTTAAAAGACCAGCCAGGCCAGACTCTTGAGCCAAACATTACAGAACCACTAGGGGAGGACCTACAAATTCGTATGTCAATGAAAGAGCCACGAAAAGACGGGACTACAGAGAGACCCCACTAGAGAGTGAGTTCATTAGTTGACCCCGCATTCAAATCCAGTTTATGTATCCAATACTTTAGAGAGTTCTGGGCAATGTGCTAGACTTGCTTAATGTTAGTGACTGTTTACTTGACTGTTCTGTTGGGTTATACATTATTTAAATCAAATAAACGGATCAAGTGATCTTTCACCTGCCTTCATTAATTTCGAAAAATCTAAAATTTTCTAAACCCAAATTTGAGCTGAAGGTTGAAATTTTCTGTGTGGATCATAAAACACGTAGTTAATAATTGTTGCAAATTTGGAGACGTTGCAGTGACTTTCAAAAGAGAAATCATGAAAAAACCGTTTGTTCATAAATTTCTGGCCACTACTGTATGTGTGATGTCTAAAGTTAGCCCTGAATTAGTGGTTTGAGGATATTCCAGCGCTAAAATGGCCCCTGCATGTAGCTTCCAAAATAACGGCAGTTTTCAAAAGTTCCGCGTGTTATCGCCGATCTGAGCAATGGTTTTAGGATCTGAGTAATTTACTAGATGAGGTGCAATATGGAGAGATGAAAGTTGGCGAAAATTGGGCATTGGTTGGATCATGAAAAGATTTGAAGTTCGAAACCTCAGCCTTCGAGATTCTGATGAATTCTGATAGCAGACCGGGACAAGAAGTGATGAGAGTGCAACGAAATCGAAGCTGGCGTTGGCTGAAGTTCCTCAGCAATGTGCCTTGGCAAACATAATTCTTAAAAGCAGGTGTCACGATGCATCGGATGTTGAAAAAATGGGAAATGGGAAATGCGCGAAAGGGGGCTGTGCCTCAGCGACCGATGTCTTACGCGCTCGGGACGAAGGAGGTGCCCGCACTGACCTAGCGAGTTGTACCGTATAACTCTAGTCGTCTTCGTCCTTCGCGTCCCTAACGGTTCACTACCCTCGTTGCTGGTCCCTTGCTGTCGGAGTCCGGTCGTTTTAGCAGAAAGGTAGAGCAGGGCGTTCAGCACCGATGTAACTCGCTCAAGACCGAAGTCAACGGGGCAGCAACTGCTGCCAGCAAGGGTCATGCATGCGAGTCAGGCTGCATCACATACCACAATCTCTGATGCTGCACCTCTTAGCAGCTCTATTTTCATTTCCCACGGTAGGCCACCCCATTGTATTATCTACCTTTAGGCTCTAATTTGGTTAGGTCCAAACACGAGCTTGAAGTTTGTTTTAGTAGAAAAGAGCTCAAATAAGAACAATAAAAGCTCAAAAATTCCGCTCGGGTGTTCTACTACATTTGATGTCGTATACTTCCGTCTGGCGTAGGTCTACCTCAGCTTATGTGGGAACGTAACCTTATGGAAGCAGGCGCTGGAGGGATAGAATTAAATAAATCATCTTTCACCCTTTCCCAGGGGTATGACAACATTCGTTACCGTATCAGTAACCATTCAGTCTGTTGCTCTGCTTCCTTAAGCAAGCATGGCGCAGTGACCCGCAGCACTCAGTCCACATTACGGTAACGAGATCAAATCCCAGGTAAAGGCGTGCCACTCGAACTTCTCAAGTTGAACGGTTGTTCCGAGAAGCGTAGTGCGTGCAAAGCGCATTGAAAACTTCTCAAAGAATTCTAGTATAATAGCTGTGCGTTTCCTCATTTCCTATTTCTCCACCGTTACACATTTACATGTGTTGCATAGCATTTTCATTGCCACCTGATGGAGATATTTTACAGAATACTTGACACGGAGTTAGACAAAATCTGAGGAGATGCCGTCCAAGGTGCAGTCATTTGACTTGGTAAGTCACCCTCATCCCCTTGTACAAGTATTCGTTTGGCCACGTTCTGATGTCTACCTAAGTTCTGTGCAAAAAGTACCATAGTATTCAACAAATGTTCTGAGCAGGCTTCCTTGGCACATTTGCCGCAAGCTGATTCGGAAAGATTTGCACAGCGTGTGCCAGGGATAGGTAGCACTGTTACCGCCGAATCGCATCCCATATAATAGCCTACCCTCCTTTTCATCCCTGTAGGTTTGATTGACTGGTGCCAGACCCGTTTTGGACGAAAATATTACCAACTTTCGAGAGTACTAGTTGTTTCGCAAGTTTACACACCAAAAAGGAGCTCAGGTACCTCGCAATCTGGGTAGAAGTAGAAGGAAGGCGTGGCGCACCCCAAGGATTCCGTTGAGAGCTTGCTCGAACGGTCAGCCCACACTTTTCATTACAGTTGCCGATGGAAGCGGTTGACGCTAAATCCAAAGATGTTCCCGGTTCTCCCTAGATCTCATTTTTTAAAAATCGATCGCATAGAGTTTGTCTGTGAACGTGAGGACACAAATTCTTACTTAGAGAAAGCGTACAAATCTCAAACTATTTCGTACTCAGTTAAGTGCAGCAA
>MU911864.1:19360-34703 GCA_036418205.1 Ostertagia ostertagi
ACTTCTATTTCAAACCTCAAAGAGTCAATCCTTTCATATCGTTGCACTTCCTTACTCTTATACTCTCCCCTTCAGAAAAAGAGAAGAGCGTCGGGTGCAGACCGTACATAACAAGTGACGACGGCCTTCAGAAAATGCAAATGTTTTTTTGCCAATGAAATGATTAGCCTGTTGCAGTTGTATTCTATCAGTTGTCACTAATTACAACTATTATTTACCAAAAATCAGCTATCACTATGAACCACTACTAACCAGATTTACTTTGAGGCCGTCGTCACTTGTGGTGTACGGTCTGCACCCGACGCTCTTCTCTTTTTCTGAAGGGGAGAGTATAAGAGTAAGGAAGTGCAACGATATGAAAGGATTGACTCTTTGAGGTTTGAAATAGAAGTTTAAAAGAAGCCGGTTTTTTGATGGAAGCTTCCTATAATAACCTTGGTGTGCGTTCGAAAGCGCATAATTCGGAAGTACTTTCTTCCCACCGGAAAAAAGCTTTAGAGGAAAGCTAATGACTTTTAAAAACTCGAACGTACTGGCGGAAAAAGGGGCGAACGTCCGATTTTTCTGAAGAACGAACCTTGAGAAACGGTCAAGCTCTTTTAGAAAGCGCGGATCTTGCACTTTCTTGGCGTGCCTAAAGTATTCCGCAGAAACGAAAAAGAAGAATGTCATGGTCAATGGAATCCTGAAAACTCGCGTTTTCAAATAATTGACCGGCAAACCCCCAAAAAGTACGAACGGATGTGTGATTTTTTTCCATGTTAAGGAAATGAAATTTATGCTCATTAAAAACTTAACAACCTGCTTATTCGCACGAAAAAAGTGCGAACGAGAGAATTTTCGACAAAGTGACGATCAGGAATAGTTGATATCTTTCAAGCAGGAAAAGATTTGAAGTTTCCGAATCTTTTTACCGCGATCAGGAATGTCGCATTTGAAAGAAGTTACAACCTTTGAAAGATGGATGGAGGTGTGTCTCCCTAAAAAAACTGGGGTTTTTCACTTCGTAACGGAAGCACATTCTGGCATGTGAGGTAATCTTAGTAGTTTCTGGAAGCGGACGGTCCATGCGCTTCCAAAAACTCCAAACCTACCTAATCAAACAATAACCTACCTAACTAAACCTACTAACTAACGCCAAGAACTAACGTGAGGCTCTATAGCTTCACCTGTCGTGCAGGGTCTATATATACTTCTCTTAAATCTAATGTGGCTCTCGTTACTCCCTCTGTTGTGCTTTTCAAGCGCCTGGCTAGTAAAGATTTGTTGAGCTATGACTAGGTTATATTCAAGGGAAGATCGTTGTATTGTTTCCTACGACTGCCTTATGTGTCGTCTAATAAATAAATAAATAAATAAATAAATAATAAATAAAATAAAATAAATAAATAAAATAAATAAAATGTACGATTTCAAGGAATTTATGTCTCCTAGATATCGTTTCTTCACGTCTCTTACTCGTCGTCGATCTCTTACTGCCTAATGAACGGCGCGCGGTTCTAGTCCAGTTAGGGGGGGGGGAGATTATGATGCATCAGTGACTTCTTTGAAGCCATACAATGTTATTAGTTTCGCGGTAATTCTGCGCCATTTCTCTGAAGAAAGTGGGAGCATAACCTGCTCTAATGCCAATTGCTCAAGGAGCCCTTCAAAGTTACCGTTGCCGGCGGCTTCATTTCTAGTCATTCTTTGTGTTTCGGTGCTGAGGGTGGGGGAGCACGCGGCGGCGCGGCACTCTGCTCGCCTGGCGCTCTCTCGAGCGAGACAGTGTAAACTCGAACATTCCAGCTTTTCACGCATGTCAAGTGACTGCCCTCACCCCCACCCCCTAGACTGCCTACACTCCCCCTGGCTCACAGGTTTCCCGAAGTACGGGACCCCGTGAGCCAGGGGGTGTAAGGCAGTCTAGGGGGTGAGGTGAGGGCAGTCGCTTGACATGCGAGCAGAGTGCCGCGCCGCCGCGTGATCCCCCCAACCCACTCATCCATACCTAGGTGATATTGTTCTTTCTAAAACTTCATCGGCATCAGAGGACTTATTAAACAGGACTAGAGGTACCGTAGCTTTCCGGAAGAACTGCATCATGATCCCCCCCCCCAATGCAATAGACCTACTTGTTCATCAACAAAACAATAACATAGGTCGCACAGGGACCCCTAGGAAGGGCGGGGCGGAAACATGAAAAAGTGCGAACGCGACGATTGACCCTCGAGGGATGGAAGAATTGTTCGTCCCGGGAGACGCACAATCCAGGGTTCCATCCCCGGACCGCCCGCGAGGTAAGCAGCGCCACCTCCGTTCCTCTCAAGACCCAGTACGCATGTTCTGAAGAGCACTGCACCTTATTAACTCTGGCTTTTTGGTGTGTTTAAGAATTTCCTTCTTATGCTTCGCCTTGCCCTAAATTTATCTTCCTGTTTCCCTCGTTATTATTTTTGAATGTCATCAATACTATTGTCTGTATTTCTGCGAGCAGAATCTGTATTCATAGATCTCAAACTGAACGCTTCAACATCTTTTCACTAGCTATTTGAATAAAATAACTGTTTTATCTCTCAGCAGGTTCTGGACACCAACAAATGGCCAACACCTACTTGGACAGTGAGTTAATTTGTTTTTACATGAAAGTAAACCGAATTAGTCCATCTAGTTCCCCATAACCTATGTCACTATGCTTCAGTGCATTACTTCGAATAATGTCTAATTGAAATTAGCGAGTTTCGGTAACATCTACTCGATAAAAGATTTGCGTAAAATTCATATACGGGGTAGCTGTGCTTAAATGTGAGGGCTCCCCCACTTTCTTCACACTTCGGGACGCGGCTGCGGCGAGAAGAAAGGGGAGCCAAATGTGAGTTCGATGTCCGATTTTTGCAAATGTACTGCAAAAGATGCTAGTGATCATTTTGTTTGCTAACAGTAGCCGGAAAATTTCAGATACAATTACTACTAACGCGAAAAATGCGAATGAATCAAATAAAGGGAGCGAAACAGATAGTGAGGAGGTCAATTTGCGACATAATTCTCTTTTTCTGCGGGTTTCGGTTCTATGAGAAAATTGAGCGAGATTTCACTTCAGAAGATGCATCCAGGTCCAACAGATCTTGGAAAGAGGACCAAAGGGACGAATAGAGCTACGGTACGAGTTCGAAAAACTCGTCGTGGAGATCGAAAAACTCGTCGTGGACACACCCACACCTACTCGCCAAATAAGCAGGTATCTCTTCGTTATCGGTTCATCACGCATTATTTGAAAGGACGTAATATTGTTCCATTATGATAGGGTGGAATGTGTTTTGGGTCTCATCCAGTAAGGGGGGCATTGTGATGCAACGTCAAGTGGCTGCCCTCACCCCCCACCCCCTAGACTGCCTACACTCCCCCTGGCGCACAGGTTTCTCGAAGTACGGGACCCCGTGAGCCAGGGGGAGTGAAGGCAGTTTTTTCATCAGGCACGATACTCTGTTATGCAACGGTACTATTTGATATTTGATTGGACGGTCTGAATCTGTTATTCAAAATGGGGACGCAATGTAGCTGCAGGGGGTGGGGGGGCAGTCCATGGCATTGCGTCAGATTCACGGAAACTTTCAGTTTGGTACTAAGCTTTTGAACAGGAGAAGGAATCCGACTGCGAAAGCAAACTTCATTCGCTCTGGAATTCGTCCCTCTGGATTAAGCTTAGTCCTAGTAGCCTTCCGACAGACTTACCCCCCCCCTCGACGGCATTGAGAAAAGGTGTTTTGGTACTTGATGGATTCACGAGGGAATTAGACAGGAGAAACCAACTGTCAAAGAATTAAAGAGCTAATCAGCTGGGGTGTGGTTCACTATAACGGAAAGCGACTTTTTTGCGTTGCGCAGCGCGAAATTTTGTTTGCTTCAGGAAGCTCGGGGCCCATCGTTGATTATGAGTGGACCTGGGGTTCCCGCAGCGAAAAATGTTTCGCCCTGCGGAAAGTGAAAAAGTCACTTTCTGCCCTAGCGAACCAAATCCGATCGGCTGAATGTGTCACCCTACCCTCACCCGCTGCAAATGGCACCTATGGATGACCCAAGAGAATGGAAGTCGGGTGGCACTATGGAAGCGGCTGGTAGAAGGCTTTCTGTTCTCAAAGTAATACCGACAGGTAGCACAGCGAAGTACTCAGCATACCGTGGGTCATAGCATTCATATTCAGAAAAGGTTTTGAACCAAAATGTCTCCTATTTCTATGTGCCGGCTATATATGGGGAGATTATATGTCACATGCCGTTCTTCTGACCACTTAAAACTACAGGTCCAGCACTTTGAGCTCAAAGGAGGCAGTAGAAATTCATTTGAAAACACTTGATAGAATAGGATTTATGACATCTTGTGCATGTTGTATCTGACTATTATCCAAAGCGCTCGGGCACCTTCTGCTTCCTTTGTGAACAGTTCTCATTACTGCTTCACTTTTTCTCTCGGTCTTATCACTTTTATTACATGAAGATTTCCTGTCGTATTCACCACATATTTTTAGACATGACATATTCAAAAGCAAGACAAAATAATGATTTAGAAAAACAGGTCGAATATATGATTTATGCTCGCCGCGCAGCACGCGGCGATGAACAAGAAAAGGCGCCGACCACACGCGCCCGCCATGGCGAGGGCCAGACGGGGTTAAAAAGCCTGTTGCCTTCTGTATCGAGAAGAGCAAGATGGATATTACGGCAACTCTACCTCCTTCATCTTATCTGATAGTGTTCACACGGGAATCAAGGACCTATTGGTGGAATGTTTCATCAATTTACCTTTAGATATGCATCGTGCGCGAGCACTTTTCCTCTGGCAGTCAATTAGTTCATTTATTATCTAGGTTTCTGCGCGTACCTCACTCATCTGTCATAATACTTTACGCGAGCAAGTTTCGACGTTATAAAAAGAAAGTCCAAACAATTTTGGCTGAGGTTGAGATCTTAGGCGCATGATTCTTTATCTAGAAGGCGCTGTAGTTTGGAGTTTGAGAACTTTAGGTTTTGGATTCTCTGGAGCTACATTCTTGCAAATCATTGCACGAAATCACAGCGGAGGCCTTTCTTCCATCGTTAAGGCAAAAGGAATTGAAGTAGGAGTGGCCTGTGGAAATGCAGTAGCTCGCCTTGATCTGTTATTGTACTTTTGAAATGAGGAGAACAATTTTGGCCGAGGTTGAGATCTTAAGAAGAGGTGGTAATTTGGCTCTGGGAAGGTCGGATGAATGCTGTTAGACGTCACACCTGTATATTCTCCATAACATGGTGAATGCGGAAATCATCTCATTTGCGGGAGGCGGTCAATTCAATCGTCGACTAAGGCCAATGTCATACTTTGCGAATCCCGCGATTTGCTAGCGAAACGCGGGATACGAGCGTTTAGGTAATCGAGCTGTGTACCAGCGACTCGAACGAACACCGCTGCGAGTGCTGTACGCAGCTTGCCTCCCTCTACCCCTTTTCCGAGTGGTACCTAGATGGGCTCGACACTGTTGGAATTGGCGGAACTCTCTTTGAACATTGGCTCTAGCCACTTCAGACCCACGAGGGCGTGAGAGAGGGAGGGGCATGAAAGCTCGGGAAAGTGGCAAGAGTCAACGTGGAAGCCCTCACTTCCAAACAGTGTCGTGTCGCTGGTACATCGCTCGATCCGCTGGGACATAATACGATCCACAGGTGCAACGTTCATACCCCGCAATTCGCTAAGTATGCATCAGCTTAACACGTTGACGACATCGCGCGTTTTGTGCTTTTGCACCGCGTGGGACAAGAGCGATTTTGCGAGCGCAGCCGCCGCACACCAAATCCATGGATTTTGAGCTGTAAATACGCAATACTTAGATGCGATGAAATGTTTTCAATGATGTTCGATCTGTCTAGCTTATCAGGAGTTACAGTAATGGAAGTTTGACCGAAATGACGTGTTAAGGCCATGAAAAGGGAAATTTTACTTATTTTCCTTTAGTTGTTCCGTTGACGACAGCGTGACGCGTTACCGCGTCACGCTGTCGTCAACGGACCGTGTTAATGAGGTCACGCCGCTCACGCGGCGGGCAGCGTCGCGCGCGGCAGTTGGTGCGGCGATTTTTGTATGGACCTTGGCTTAACGGTCCATTGTCCATAAGTTGCTGGTGGGTTAGAGAACTGATAAGACCAAGGTTCCAGGCATCAGTGAGCCAACAAGCGTCACTTTGAGATCTGCACTTGTGCCATGCTCTTCCGAACTCAATTTCACTTCATTATTAATCAACTGCCTGAATTGATATCAGAGAGCTCTAATCTGGCTGAATCGGAAAGAATATTACGTTCCAAGACACAGTGGAACGGTGAGGAAGGCACTAACATAGCATGACAGGAATAAGTTTGTAATAATGGCAAGGGACAAGGAAACTGCATTTTAAGGGGCAGGTGATTCATATTCCATGTTTCATGGGAAACTTCATCTAATCGTACCTTCCCCAATGTTCGAACACTCGACGAACAATTTTACCAACGGTCGGCGTGACATCGCGTTCTGCAGCGACGGTGTGGCGACCTAGCCATTGAATTGTCACGCACCCCACATCCTTATGCTGCCACTACAATGCGTTTTATTTAGATAAAAAATCTTGTACTGATTCTTTTTCTACTACGTCATTTTCACACGATGAAAAATGCTCGCGTAAAGTATTCGACCGTTAAATACGGAACCTAAAGAATCATGTATTAAACCACTGAAATCTCGAAACAAATCGGCGTTATCCTCATTTTTTCGTCAACTGGAGGAAGGTGAATCAACTGAGTGGTTTTTTTTAATTTTGTCCTCTTACTATGGACGAGTCGCCCGGGCCAACCAAGCCTTCCATCCCTCCGGGGTCGGTTAATTGGTACCAGACTTGTCTGGGAGGATAAAAACACTGACTTGTACATCGGCTGGCCCCCGCAAGTCATTGTATAGGCCACATCGCATTCAAACGCCACTACGAATGTACAAATGGAAGTAGAATGCGTGCCGCATCCCAAAAAGGGATTGATCAACGGCAAATGCTTTATCCTTTATCCTTTTACTGTGTACGGACTCACTCGCACATGTTCACTCCTTTCAGTGAAATCCCCTCAAAGAAAGCCGAGAAAATTTTTTACCATTAATTTTTCCCTCTCACCCTACACAACTGCCATGTTTCGAATTTATGCATTTTAGCTTCTCCATGAACCAAAGAAGAATGCAACCGGTAGAATGACTACTCGGACAGGAAATATGATGGATTCTACTCCACCATCAAATGCCAGTCAGGTAGGTATCTTAAGGGTCACGTCTGGCAGGACGAGTGGTCGAAATGGAGCTGCATTCGGTATGTAGATCGTGGGCGCGATTGAGAACTAGGGAAAAACGCTACGTCAATCGTTATAGAGGCGATACCGCACTCGCTCCGGGACCCTTGTACACTTCTTTTGACTCTTGGCGGGGCAAATGTGTAATACGTCATGGAACATATAATTACCCTAGGAGTCGAAGGTTTAAAGAACGATTCCACGGTATGAACTTGAATAATGGGGAGACAGGCGAACCTCCTGAGGGTGCGGAATGACGCGCAATTGGCAGCGAAAGATTTGACCTCGGCGATCTAGCATGGCTCACTCTTGGCGCGGTTGGCGGGGTACGCCCACCGACTATCTAATCACTCGCCGCAGGTCTATACGTGGCGAGTGATTAGGTAGCAGAGAGAGCGTGTGTTGAATTCTTGGTTATAGGGCCGCTTTACATGGTTTTTCCTCATCTCCGCTTCTTTGATAACCTCTGCCCTTATTTCCAATGAGTTACTTATCATCGTGAATTCTGCCTTTAAGTATTTGGATGTATCAAGACCTTAAAAACGATTTTCGGGAATGTCTAGAAAAGCATCAGTATTTGATCTCTCATATAATTGCGAACTGCTTAAGACAAGTATTTTATTGTGTGTGCACATGTGCATACAGCACATACCTCGCTGTCTGATTAGGCGGATGTACGGATCTGACGTGGCGATAGCCGCACTTGATAGAAGTCGCGCGGATAAGCTGTTTCCAACATACTCGCTGGATATCAGCAAAGCATGCTGGAACAGCTTATCCACGCAACTTCTATCAAGTACGGTGCCGCCACACCAAGCCCGTAGAACCGCCTAATCAGGGCGACATATGGGCCGTATCCTATCCTTCCTATCCTACGGCTGGGGAGACAGGGTTGTGTCATAGGACCCTCTGTTGAATGCGTGATGTTGTAGTTACCCTCCCCTGTTGAGGCACTCTTTTCTCCGATTTTCTCTGAGAGGTCGCGCTGTCTGGAGTCTAGAAACGCAGAGTATGGCTGGTCCTATGACGCAACCCTGTCTCCCCAACCATAGGATAGGATCAGCGGCGGGGGACGCGTCCCCCTGGGAGAAGGATGGGGTACGACCTATGGACTGAATCCATCGATACGCGAATGCGCTATGTGGAACCTTTTTGTCTCAGCTCTCAGGGTTTCATTCAAAAGTTGTGTGGATAAGCTGTTGCCAGCATGCTTTGCTAATATCCAGCGATATGGATATCAGCAAAGTATGGTGGTGGATGATGCATCCGGATGAACAGGAGCAGCATGTTCATCTCGCAGACTGCTGGTTTTCAGAATCTTACAACTAAAACAATGTCACCAAGCAATGGGGAAGCCACGCGAAGAAGCCGTGATACACTTTCAAGTGAGCTAGAGTCACCAAGTCCAATTGCTCGCCAATCATCAGATGTGGGTCCTGCCAATGATGAGAATTATCTTCAAATGTCAATGATGGAGATGGCACGTCACATGTTTAAATTCGACGAAGTGCGCAACGCGCTCCAGGAGTTCGATGAAGAATTGTATCGTAAGATTGCTGAAATAATTTCCAAATAATGTGCAGGATTGTTAAAATTCACCCTAAAACGGGCTTTAGTAATTTATTGTTCTTCGACGACCGCTAGAAACCAGTAGATGAATTTTTCTTGTGTTACTAGAACTTTGTTTGATTCGCACATTCCACGAATGTATGAGTTTGGTTATTGTACCCGAAAACAAAAGTAAAGGTGCGAGGCATGCCGCTAAAGCAAGAAAGAAGGAGAAGGACGAAGAAAAGAAAGTCTCCAAGACACATGGTCAAGCGAGAGCAAGCGACGTTGGGGAAAAATTTCAAATGCGACCACATCCTATCCCATCTGGTCTACGGACAACTTGAACACAGTCCTTTAAACCGCCTCGATTTTACGCTCCAAGACATTGCGACAGTGGTAATTGTTCATCCACTACGGAGTCCCTCCTCCCTTCAAGGCTTAGTCCTAGAAGCTCTCACCTTCTTGGTTGGGATTGAGAAGCCGAGTCCAGGCACCGTTCTCTAATCGTCTGTGCTCTGGCCTTTTCGGCAGAGAACACAGGAGAGTTCAAGTAGTCGCGTTATCCACATCCTCTCGCCCAGAGTAACCCTGCGGTTGCCGTTTTGTTGCGCAGTTTCGCCCGATTAGACACGTTCTCTCGCGCGAACATTCACACTCGCATGCTCGAGCCGTCTGCGTCTCCGCCATACAGCGTGCGTTGAGGATCTCTCAACGTGCCGTTGCGAACTGCGCAACGCAGGGTTGACTCTGCCCCCCCTCCCATCCGTAGGCAGCATTCACACTCTGCGATGAGGAGTTTTTAGGGACGAGTATACAATACTTACTTACTTACTTGGATTACTTGGCGACCCGTTATCAGCTGCGATTCTTTTTGCGCGGGTCCCAACTTCTTATCCACGATGTTCTATCTTGAGCCGTCGTTGACCAGTGGACTAATACCTTAATTGAATTAGAATCGCAAAAATTGTTCCTGTGAGCAAGAGAGTCTTGCCATCGCAGAGGTGGTCGACCACGTGGTCGTCTCTTGTCAAATGTGAGGATATATCACGATTTGACGATATCTACGTAAGTCCTCATTGTGCAGCCTGTCAGGCGTTGTTGGCCGTAGGCTTATACCAACCATTCGACGTTCAAAAGATGCTTGTATCCTTCGTAGTTGGTTTTCCACATTTTTTGTTAGTGACCAAGTTTCGCACGCGTAGCTCAAAGCAGGAAGTACTTTGGAGTTGAACAGATTTGCTCGCAATTCGTCGTCTCTCATGTTTTCAATCGCACTTTTGATCGAGTTATACGCTACCCAGCCAGCTTTCTTTCTTCTCACAAGTTCGTTTTTGAGGTCATTCTTCATGTTGAGTAGACGGCCAAGATAGACGTATTCGTCGACTTCTTCTAGAGGGACGCCCTGTAGGAGAACAGGATTCCTATCAGAATACTCGTTTCTCATGCACTTCGTTTTGGACATGTTGATGCTTAGACCTGACTCTGATCCTGCTGTATTTAAGTCGTTGAGCATTCGAGAAGCTTCGTCCGATGATTTTGAGATTAGTACGATGTCATCAGCAAACCTCAGATGACATAGGTTTCTTCCATCAATTTTAATTCCGAGATCATTCCAGTCACAGCGTCGGATGGTGGATTCCAGGCAAGCAGAAAACAAATTTGGAGAAATTGGGTCGCCTTGTCGGACTCCTTTTTCTATAGTTATTTCTAAGTCTCGGAAGAATGGTCGAATCACTGTGCAACATCCAGCGTAGCACTCACTCAAAATTCTTGTGTAACGCGGTTCGATACCTTGCTCGTTGAGTGCTAACCATAACTTTTGTGGTTCAACTGAATCGAAAGCCTTCCGATAGTCGATGAAGGTTAGTACTAATGGCTCATGATATTCTCGAGAAGCTTCGATGACTCGAGTGCAAGTGATGATGTGATCCAAGGTACTGAATTTTCGTCGGAAACCTGCTTGTTCAACTGGCTGAGCTTCGTCCAAACTCCTCCTCATTCGCGTCAGTAAACAACGCGTGAACACCTTATATAAAACTGGAAGGAGCGTTATGGGTCGGTAGTTGTCCAAGTTCTCCTTATCTCCTTTTTTGAACAGCAGAATTGTCTTCGATTTTTTCCAGGCTTCAGGTACCTCACATTCACTGACATATCGAGTGAATCGTTTTGCTAGGGCGCAATACAGTTTGTGACCACAAGCTTGCAAAGCCTCTAAGGATAGTCCATCGGCTCCAGGAGCTTTTCCTTTTGGCATCGTTTCAATCGCATGACGAATTTCAGACGGTAAGAATGACGGCACCATGTTTCCAGCAGGCAGTTGTATCGAAGAGGTGCGGAAATTTGATTTGAAAAGGTCTGAGTAGAACTTCTTCATGATTGTTTCAATTTCAGGCCGAGATGTAGTTCTTAATCCATTAGGGGCTTTTATGCAAGGAATTGTGAGGCGGTATTGTGCTAATCCATGTTGTGCTTTCTTCAGGCTACGTCTGTTAGCTGCAGCTTCCAGCAAACGATTTCGCGAGAAATTTTTGTGATCTTCGGCTAGCTTCACTCGACAGAGCCTGTTCAGAATTGTGTATTCAACATGATTTCGTTGGCGGTCCATTTGTCTCCTCTGCATAAGAAGGTTGCGAGTAGCTTCTGATATCCGGCGGGAGTTGTGGTTGGGAGCCACTATGCGAGACTGAGATGCAACCGTGGAGATGGCGCTTAAGAGGCTATTATAGTCATCGTTTATGTCGTCTATCATTTCCAGGTTTATATCGTTCATCATCATTTGCATTGCCTCTGCATTGAGTATTGTTGCCCGAGGTTGCCTAGATCGAATTCGAGTCAGGCGCACAAGACTTCGGTCAAAATGCAGTTTAGCGCGCAAAAGACGGTGGTCGCTTCCAGTATTAAATGATGGAACGACTCCGACGTCTGTGATAGCCCTTCTGTTGCAAAGAACATGGTCGAGCTCATGATAATATTGTCCATTCGGGGACTCATAAGTCCATCTCTTCGTAGGCGTTTTCATGAACTGGCTATTTCCATGATACATGTGAAATATTTCACAGAAGTTTGCTAGCCTTTCTCCGGCTGCATTTCTGGGTTCCGCACTATTTGGTCCTATGAAACGTTCTCCTTGTCTTCGAGATCCAACCCTTGCGTTGAAATCTCCAGATACCACTACGTAGCTGCTCTTTTGAGATCGTACCAGTTCACCAAGATCATCATAAAAATCCTCATGTTGTTCTTCACTGCTGTCGCACATGGGAGCGTAGACCTGGATGATGGAGATACTGATATCCTTTGTCAGCGTTGCAGTCAGAACTCCGAAGCGATGGCTGTAAAACGTGACGTTCGTTATGTATTTCGTGAAGCCAGGTGCCACAATGAAGCCTATTCCTCCTGAAGTAGATCCTGTTTCTCGAGCTCCAAGAAAAATGGCAGTCCCGTCATTCCATGTGCACGTTAAGGATTCCTTTCTTTTAGTCTCACTCAATCCAATCACATGATACGATATCCGTTGCGTTTCTTCAATTAGGGTTGAAAGCTGAGTGGACGTGCTGACACTCCTACAGTTGTAAGTACAAGTAATCAGGTGGTTCACTCTTGTCCTTTTCCGAAGGTAGCCTGTGGCCCTGAGATTTCTTCGCCTTTGACTGTGTGCTGGTCCAGCGCTACCGTACTGGGCAGGGACAGTCTGCAGGGGACTAAGGCGAATGGTAGAAGTGGTCGTAGCTAGTTTCGTCTCACAGGATAGCCTCGCTGGGGCGTTCCTGTCGCTCAAGGAGGGCGCCGTCCCACCAAGAGCTTGAGCACTTCGGGTTCTTTGGTCACGAGAGCCGGTCAGAGGGTTCGGCGAGACCTTACCCTTACGGGTTTCCGGCCTCGCCTCAAGCTCGTACACCACGACAAGTAGAACCCATGTACGACCCGATAACATAATGGGCATTCACACTCTGCGATGAGGAGGTTAGGGGATCGAGTGGTACAATAATGCGAATATAAACAAATGAAATCTGGTATTCAGAATTTTAACCGTGTTTTTCGAATACCGCCCGTTACGACTAGCGCGGTTGCGAAATGAGTATACGGACGGACCATTGTCTACAGCTCAACGTTTTAGCCTCTCAGAATGCTTAGTACTGCTTAACTACAGTGTGTTTCAAAAGTATAAAGGCATCACTGAAAACTGCTGTTACAAACTAGGATGAGCGATTCATGGCTTGCTACCGGCTTTATGAATTCAGCATTCTCCGAAACTACAATTGACTTTGTTCTAGAACGAAATATAAATTACAAACATTTTTACAAGAAAATTTTGATAATCCCTGTTTTTTTATGGTAAAGGCACCCTGGACGAGAGGACAATTTAATGAATATCTCCTGTCAACTCTTTTGCGAAACTGTGGGCATGCTCAGTGAAATACACCAATCTCTAGTAGGCCTAGACGTTTCAGGCCTTCAACCCAGGAACAAGTTCGCGCAAAGACCAAATGCTTCATAATTGCTCGAAGTGGTCCATCACTCGAGTGTACTAACAGTTTCTCTGAGAAATCCAGCTCCGTACGGAAACAACAGCACCTCTGGATGACTACACCTATCATCCTCCAAGCACAAGCTAGGTCATATCCAGCAGGCGCTTTCCAGTTGCACCACCAGTTTTTCCAGTTCAATTAACCAAATCTGGCTCGAGTTTTCGTCTTCGGCATCAAGAATTAAAGTATGGAGAACTGCCATCTCAACTCCAAATTTGTGGGGAGTCCATGATAAAGGCTCCATGATTGGGTGAGCTCACAGCAGCTCGCCTCGAATTAGCTCGGAGGAACATGAGAACGAAGTGGGTCCAACAGATGATTCGACAGGATAGATAGGCACTTCCATTAAGGTGACTAGTTAAGGACCAAATAGGTCGAGTCATCTTTTCTAATAGGAATGAGTTTAATTGAGACGGGCCGAGTGGATATCACAGCTGATTGAGGCATACTAGCAAAATTATACTGCTCTTCAGCCGGGATTTCGGCGGCAGATGCCTGGCTGTGTGGTCTGCATTGTGCAGCAATACTGTACTCTCTCTAGTATCTTCATCCGGATGTCGTTTTCGTTCCACTTTTGTTGATTTCCTGTGTAGTAATGGCTTTCGCTCAATTAATACGGGTATAGTGGTGACGCCACGACCTGAGTTTTCGCACTTAATTAGGGCTGCTTCGCACCTAGGAGCGAGGCATCCTCAGTTAGGTGCGAAGAAACAGGAATCGTACCGCTTTTTACTGACCCAAATGCCAGCTACCGGTGTTTTGCACTAACTCTCGCAACCCTTTCTTGATGTGGGGTGAAGCGCCGTGAAGCGCTTATTTTTACCGCCAAATCGGCGCCACATTACATCGACATGGCGCAATAAATGTTTACACCAAATTCACTGAAGTCTTGCACACAGAGATTATTCAGCATTCTAACCACGATTATGACACCCGTGCTTGGCGCTAGCGCCAAATTAATGTCAATTGGTGTCAGCCCTAAGTTGGCGCTGTTTAGTTTTAGTTTAGGCGCTAATTTCTTTTGGGACCTCATCGCGACCCGTGCCTTTGAATCAATCGCCTTGCACAATGAACTTCCGCAAAAGGGGGCGCTCAAAGCTTGCGTCTACACGGTGGTTTTTTTCTTCATGCAATATTTATTAAACCACTGCTAATACATACAAGGCTATACTCTGGCAAAATGAGTGAATTATGAACAAACAATCAATAAGAAGGCGACCACGAATTTTCATTATCTCTCTTGCTAAAGCATGAAGATAAATTCGACCCACGCCGTCGAAGCACAATAAAAACCCATAGAACTGTTGCTAAAGCACTAGTAAATACTAAACCTAGACCAACGCCTAAGACAATTCTCGGTAATTCAGCTGTATTGAAATAGATATAATCGTGGGCGTAATCACGCATAGCGACATGAATTTCAACCCAAAACGATGGAATAAAAGAGTTGGAGAGTTGTTTGCATTCGCTGAAATAAATTTTTTGAATTTGGACTTTCGGAGGCTGAGTAACAGAACTCAACAAGTGCTATTCTTCTTACTATGTATGTATAATTTGCTTCGCCTTTCTCCTTGTCTGTTTGTGTGCCTGTGACTAAATTTGGTATCACTCGAAGAACAAAATTAGGAATCCGGGTCAAATTTGGAATGGGTGAGCCAAGAAGTACATACAAAACGCAAATAGCTAAACGGAGCTTCACCTGTGTTGGGCGGGACATGCGCCGGAATGTTGTGCCGAGAGCAAAGGTTCCTTAATCGGTCCCAGATCAGCTCAACGACCCAGAATAAATGGACAACGGGTGAAGGAAATGTCTTGGGAGTACGAAGCTCACTCAAAGTGAGCGTAAGCCCTCCAAGAAACGGAGCCCCGCAAGATTTCTGTAGCAAGGTTCTTCTTAGAAGTCCTCATGACATCGTTTCGAGAAGGCCTAGATCACGAAAAAATGTGTCGAAGCT
>MU911866.1:0-18342 GCA_036418205.1 Ostertagia ostertagi
GCTATGCACAAAGACGACAAACGGGATTGGTTTGGTCCACTGAGCCTTACTCGTGCCTTTAAGGCATTCTTTCTTATTTCACATCCTCGAACAAATGGCACTCCTATCCTTGATCTCATTGTGCTGGACCGTCCTATGTGGGCTATGTCGAGGGGCAAAGCCTGCACTAAACATGCATCCACATGGATGAGCCGGAGCCTTTTCTCTGCAAAGTTTCGAGAACACCCCAGGATGCCATGCGGGCCACAGTAGAGTTGCGTTCGAAGCAATTGGGAGCCATACTCACAACAACAGGAGCATATCCAATGAATGTCATTCCTTTCAATATGTAAATGTATTGCTAAAATTTTAAAACCTCTTGAAGATACATCCATTTTGAGAGAAGTTACAAGTAAAGAAAAGTGGTGCACTATTTATGGACACGCTGTACTTTGTTTAATTTTGAGGCGTACTAGTCGGAGCTTTCTTACCATACTATGGCATTAATCACCGAAAAATTGGAATTTTACATGGCTGCAGCTAGAGGGGAATTCCTAGTGCTGACTGGCATACAGCTATCCACACCTAACCAAAATCTTTTTCTGAATTCAATAGCTTTTCTGCTCCATCTCCTCGCCTTCAAATGACCAGAAATTGTGCAATTGCAGAAATTGACGTGGCATTGGCACACGTGGCTAAATTCTCGATGAAAAGGTGACATCACGTGTGCTCAAAGATGTTCTTGAATCGATGCCACGTTAATGCCACGTCAATTTCTGCAATTGCACAATTCCTGGCCATTTGCCGCCTTCAAATGACCAGAAATTGTGCAATTGCAGAAATTGACGTGGCATTGGCACACGTGGCTAAATTCTCGATGAAAAGGTGACATCACGTGTGCTCAAAGATGTTCTTGAATCGATGCCACGTTAATGCCACGTCAATTTCTGCAATTGCACAATTTCTGGTCATTTGAAGGCGAGGGTATTCGATCTAGCCATTGATGCCTCTGCAGTTGATTAGCATATGATCACCACTTCTCTCGACAGTAGGGGCGTTGCGCACTTTCTACGGGTGGAACAGGACTGGAGATGTAGACTGAACTCGTCTTACAATCTGCGATTACTGGCCAATTCGCAAGGATTTCTTCATTCAAGCTTCGACGAATTTTCAAAGGAGTGCGAACCTTATCATGTGTCTGAAATGTCTGAATGTGGTGGTCATATAGCAAAATAACTCGTGCGGTTGGCTTCAACGATAAAGCACAGCAGGTCCAAATCGAACATTGACTGCCTTCCAGGACCAGAAATCTCTTTCGGGCCGTAGGCTTGTGGGGGTAAGAGATCCGGCCAATCCATGGTGGGCGAACACAAGGAGATTTATCGTGAAGCAAAGGTTCTCCTGGCTTCGTCCGGTTGTGGCTTGATGGAAGTTCAGTAAACTGAAGAAATCAAAAAGAAAACATAGGTTCCATTTTTTTCTAATTCTGAACTCGAACCAGGCGGAAAGGGCGGGCACAGTTACCTTATAATTTCTTCACATAGGGTGCTCTTCGATCTCTACTTGTACATATTCAAAAATGACGAAACTAAACTCCGGCGTGAGGTCCAAAATAGTAGACGAACATTGGGGACACCCTAGTATGAGCCGAACATCATTTGTAAAGCCACTACGACTTTATGGAATGCGGAGCGCATCCCAAAATAGATAGATCTACACTGAGTTTTCTCTGTTATGATGAATGAAGAATGGATGGGGAAACGGCAAAATCGAGAGTGAAGCTAGCAAAGCTCGGAGCATCCTTGTCTAATCCTTCGTAACGGTATTCCAGGTAGGGCAATTGGTAGAAGTAACTGGAAGCGGAAAAAACACCATGCTGAATGTTGGGGAGGGGATGGGGTCCCCGACGGTCGACGGACTGCTTCAACTCGGTTGGTACGGTAGGAGAGTAATGACGTGGTGCAGCTGGTCCAGCAGCTCCGCCAAAAGGGCTGGTTTGCTTACCCCAGGACTAAGCCTTGGAGAGAGGACGGACCTGCGCTCTCTCGCAGGTCCGTCCTCTCTTGGCTTAGTCCTGAGGTAAGCATCAAATTGAGGGACCGAGTTGAAGTAGTCCGTCGACCGTCGGGGACCCATCCCCTCCCCAACATTCAGCATACGGCCCCAGCAGAAACGCCAAAAGGGCTGGTTTGCTTACTTCGTCGACAAAGAGCAGCTCGAACTCTACCATCGCCAGAATTTTGTTCAACAATGAGAAGCGTTGAACCGAAAAGACGCGAAGTGGTTCGGAATTATCCTTCCGAAACCACTTCACACGTACTCTGAAGTTATGTTCCCAAAGGACACGGTAATATATACATGATCAGGAGCAAAGCTCTGGCTTTATAACTGCCATGAAGGACAAAGGACACGGCATTCACGATAATGAATCTCGTTTCAAAATACGCCACGCATTCCACCTCCATTTAGAATTGCAGTGGTAATCCTAAAGAATTATGTTTATATTATTTATTATTTTTGTGATGGCTATGTTTTTTATTGCTATTATCAATATTATATGGTCCACACCTGCCAGCTCCAGCCTATGTGCAAGTAATATTGCCGCACACAATTCGGTTCTCGGTTTTAGGACATTTATTTTATTTAATGGAGCTGTTATTTCCAGTTGGACTGAAGTGTTTGAAAGATAATGAAAAGAAAAATAGAAAGCGCAAAAGGAAGCATCGAGATTGGCCAATCCCGTCTTGTGATGTGCAACGCAGTCTACTTCCATTGAGAGTCGTAGTGGCACTTTGGATACAATGTAGCCTATGCACGATAGACTTATCTGTTACTTGCAGGGGCCGGTTAAACCGATGTACATTCCATTGTTTTTGCCCTCCCAGAAGTCTGGTACCAATTAACCGACCCCGGAGGGATGGAAGGCTTGGTTGGCCCGGGCGATGCACGACCCAAGATTCGGTCCTCGGACCGCGTGCGTGGTGGCCAGCGCCACTTGCCACTACATTATAAGGCAAATCATATTCAAGCACCACTACAATTCTAACTGCAAGTGAAGTGCATAGTTTGTCCCAAATAGAACTGACATCTGGGTACTTCAGGGAAGGGCATACATGTCGACTTCCAAAATAATTATCCGGGAAGTGTAATGCGTAGATGTGATAGAAAGCACTTACCACCGTCTGCTAAGAAATTCAACACACTGAAGTACAACATTTCCCAGGCGTTTATTTTCAAGCTATTTTATTTCTTCTAAAAGTACACCTTGTTAATCAGTTGTGCGGGGAAATCACCAGGTTCCAGTTCTCAGAAACCTGTGAACTTCTTCATACTTAGACATATCCCTGAGACTGATGGCTCTCATTTCTCCGGAAAGTATCCCTATTAGGTTTCGCCCTGGTTGAAGCTCAAAGACAACCTTGTGCAAGAGAGGTGTAGAAGAAGATGCTTGTTCATCAACGCATCCACGATGAAGCCAAGACAAGCCAGCATGTTTGGGGCTCCAACACGTTCTTCTCTCCCCTCCTCTCACCCCCGTGACGGGACGCAATGTGATAGTGACATGTTTGCGGGTAGTATGGGTAGTAAAGGAAGGATGACCGAAAGGAATCGTGATGCTGATCGCATTTGAATGTGCTGGTTCGCGCCATCACCTTCTGATAATGGAGCGCGTTTACTGACATTAAGCAGGCGACGAATGGAGCCACTAAATTTTAGACAATTTGTCTTTGCATAATTTTAGGTAATTCGGAAGATGGAGGCGGTTTTTGGATCACAGTGTCAAACATTTGGAATGTATAAGAATTTATATATATATATATATATAGTGCAGCTCTCGTGCCACGCGGAATTACTCTCGATCAAATGTGTTATATCCTCGATACAATAACACGTACCCAAGGCGCACTTTATCTGATAAAATACAGAATTAATACGAGATAAAAACAGCGAATAAATGTAGAATAAGGGAAGATGCGGTGCAAAGCTGACGCTGAAGACTGGAACCCAGAGGACCGTCCCGGAGGTCCCTTTATGCCGGTCCATGCAGCTGGCAGTTTCTTCTTTTGTCCCCTTCGACTTCTTACTCCGGCGAAGGAATGCGCACGTGCTGTGACGAGCATCTGAGATTCCAATCGATTAGGCTAATTCAGACTAACATATACAATGATCCTACTATATATAATCGGCTAAGCGGTTGTGTGTGTGTGTGTGTGTGTGTATGTGTTTGTCTGTCTGACCGGAAATTCATAGCTCGGGCACCAGTGGTCGTCAGGAGTTGGTTTCAAGATATGATATAGGGGGTGGGACGGGAACATATTTGGTGGGGGTCAAAAAAGTGATAACGACTGATGAGGACTGATAGTACGATATGCGTACGAACGTAGAGACTTACTCGAAACAGATTGCAGATAATGCATTTCATTTCAATATCATTTCATCAGCGTTGTAATTGTAAACTCAAACACCTTTCGACCGCTACACCTTCTAGAGTTCTTGAGGATGAATGGGATGCTCGAATAAATATGATAATGAATACTGGGCATTCCGTTTTGAGATATTCGACCGCTAAATTACCTCGATACTCGACGCATAGTGGTTGTTTACATCATCACTTTAGCTGTGCACTTCACTGCGCTTATCAAACAGTGAGATACAGCCAAGATGGGCAGCCTATGCAACGGACAGTAATACATTTAACGAAGCAGCTATAATTTAGCGGTGAAACCTAAAGCTTCATCGATTGTCAGTTCTATCAATGCGCGCGGTAGCGGGCGGAGCTAAACTGGTTAATAATATTGCTTATAAAAATCGACCGTGAGATCGCGGTAAAACCGCGATAGAATGAATAAGTTATTGAGCAATAAATAAAATTGCACAATAATTTTTACCTTCTTCTTTAAGGGCTATAACTTCCTTCATATTCAAGCTTTTGCGCCGAAGTTATTTGATTTGAAAAATTCGAATTATCCTTTCTCCAATCGCGGCTAAACGTTTTTTTTTGAAAGTTGGTTTGGTAGAAAATTCAGCACGTTGGTACTTTTTCTGGTGCGTCTTTCATCCTTCAAACGATCATAACTTTGTTCATGGTTATTGAGTAGGAAAGCTTAACACGGTATGACAACTACAGGACTCAAGCTTTGAAAAAGTACCCGAGCGTTCCTGAAAAGCCAGCAATTCAAAAATTAGTCCTGTCGCGACTTTTTCTGTGGGGCACACATCGAGCCATTCTCTTGAAAACGCGGGTTTTTTTTTAAAACCTCCAGGAAAAGCAATTTCGCGTTGAACATAGGAATTTGTTAGAAAGCATCGAAGCACGCGCTTGCACAGGCATCCCCTGCTTTGGTGTGTACCACGCCTCGGTCTGGCTGATTCTTTTCAGAGCTCATCTAGAAGGAAACATGAGTTTTCACCTCATTATGTAAACCAGAACTTTGGTGTGTCGGTTTGTCGGTGTGTATGTGCGTGTGTCGTTCTGTCCGTCCGGACCGACCGCTCACAAAACCAGGGAGTACGAAGGGCAACACTTCGTGATGTTGATGTCATGATCATGATAACACCCACAGCGGCTATATAAACACCGATAGAGCCACTCAGCCTCATTCTGCCGTAGCAGTCGGATGAGCGCAGGGGAAGAGGGGTAGATGAAGGTGGGCAAGAAAGGGGAGGCTGGAAGGGGAAACAGGGAGGGAAGGGAAGAGGAGAAAGGGAGGGAGAACATGGCGCTGCCATGCGCCGGAGAGAGTGGATAAGGAGGTATAACGCATTCAATAGTGAGGTGGTTAATGGAGTACATCGTGCTGCTATTCCGTGGTTCCTCCCTACCCTGTGATGCGCGCGACAGCGGGCGGAGCAAAACTGGTAAATACATGCAGGGCTGGCCAAAAAAAGAGACCTGTTGCCCATGGCGCACATCATTGAACTTTTCGTCGCACAGGGTGCCGATGTTATGAAGTTTTACGGCGGAATATTCCTTAGGTGTTCCCCCGTAAACAGAAGCAGGCCTCCTTCACTGCCCCTGCCGTCTTCAGAATATGACGTCATCTGCCGTCACCGTCGAGCTCAACGAGGCTTACCGTAATCGCTCCGACCTGAAGCTGCTACACAATTTCTTCAAGGATTTAATTGTTGAATAGCTTCCCAGAGACATTAGCTGTGACTATGCAAAACCGCTTTTGACCAGCGTTTCAGGGACGTCGTAATGGTCTATGGTACCTCGACGACCTCGTTGAGCTCGTACCGTGAACCATGTTTCCGTGGGAAAATCTTCTGATGTCGTCGGTGTAGAAGGCTGTCATGTAACGGTTTGATAGATTAGAATGTGCTCTTCAATACTAAGTTGGGGGCAGTCGATTTGATTTAGCAAAGTGTGATTAATGCTGTCTGAAATGTGGAGTGAAGTGTCTCTTTTTTTTGGCCACCCCGGGATACATGAAACAATGCATTCTATAAGTATTCAACTCAGTTTCTGCGCTCCGTTTGCTCTTTCCCTCCGTACCGCCATCTATTATCAATAGTGATATTATCAAGAAGCCCATTGCCGGCCACAAACCCGGAGAGTACGACCCGCTACAACCTCAACTACATACGACAACCCCCCCCCCATTTTACCATATGGGCGTTTAAACCGCTCGAGCAGAAAACTAGACACTGTTTTACGCTTTTCAGGAAAAAATTTATTTCGAAATAATCAGGTCGAAGTCTAAGATGTGGCTGCAAATATACACTCCAAATCTCGAAGTCTGATTGGGCGTGTCACCGGAAATGACGTGGCAGCCACCGCACTTGATAGAAATTGCGCGGATAAGCTGCTTCCAGCATGCTTCGCTGATATCTGGCGGAGTATCTTATCCACGTGGCATCTAGCAAGTGCGATGGCTGCCACGTCATTTCCGGTGACACGCCCAATCAGAGTTCGAGATACCGACTGTAACATGTATCTCAGAAACACGAATATCACACTGTTTGCTGCAAAAACGTCTGCCAAGAGTTCTGTGGGCTCCATGTGCAGTCTTAGTAAGTACCGCCCAAACTGATTAGAAACTCCTCACAAACTCTTCGCACGGGTAAGCATAGGCAAGCGTTGATCGAGTAAGGTAGTTCGGTATTCCTCAAAACTTTAGATGAGAATAGAAGCGCATAATGGCACGTAATCGAAATTCAAAGTATACATTCAATAAATACAGATGTAGGGTGAAAGTACTCCTGGGTTGCTTAGATATTTCAGCAAGCAATGGCCCAGAAATGGTCCCGAACCACTGCAGTGGATATTCTTGCAAAGGGCTGAGGGTTTAGTAAGTCCACGATGAACGAACAGGAGCGAGAAATTAAGCAGGAAGAGACGCCTCTTCATCAAAAGTGCACTTGAATGGAGTCGTTCACGTATTATCTTGTACTTTCCATTGATGAGTCCAAAGGAGTGCTCTCCAGTGCTAAGGATAAGAGAATACAGAAGAGGACAAAGGGTAGCGCCTAAACTCCGTCTCTGTTGCATGCTCCTAGCTCCTAGCTCCAGGGTTTGCGGACGGACAAGCAGTCACCCACGCATACATTTTTTGCTTCCGTGAACCAGAAGCGGGTCGAGTGCATACAACACGACCGTAATTGACTACGACCTTGAAGAAAATCTGATAAGTACTGGTTCATTGTGAATGGTGATAGATGATATACGTTATTGTCATTGCTGTTACAATTTTCTATGGCCTGCACCGCCGACGCACCTAAAAGCCGGAGAGGGCGTAGCCGAATCCGGGTGGGTTACCTCACAGGAAGCCGCAACGAGGAGTCGTAGATGCAGAGGCATGAGCGAGCTGTTTACTTCGCGTAATCTACCTTGCTTTTTTCTACAGTCTTTGTAAATCAACGCAAGGATAGGTGGGACATCTAGCACTAATCTCTCCGCATCTCTGGCAGGGTCAACCGCCCGTTGCGCAAAGAACAACGAGGGGGTCGTATTCAGCCGACCGAAAAGGGAGGGGGTCGTATCCACAGAGACGGGCTGCAAGACGGCTTGAAAAGTGCAGTGTCCGGGAGTGCACTTTCAGCCTCTAATGTTCTCCAGGAGCTCTGCACGCTGTCGGAGAGTCACACAGACATGAGCTCCATGGGAGCATTAGAGCATGCAGAGCATTATAAGTCTCACTCTCAGCCATGATATCCTTAAAGGCATGCCCCAGGATCACACTGGTGTGGCTCTTGCACACGAATGTGAATGTATTGGTGCGAAGTGGGCCGGCAGTAAAGAAAAAAGGAAAAGAATCCGTCGAAAACGCTTAGGTTAGGGCTCACTCACCTTCCTAATCGGCTGTGCTAAGGGAATGAGAGACTAAGCGCGGAGAGGAGAGTATGAGGCGAGAGAGCGCTACAGATGAGAGAGCGCCAGACAACAGCCTGATAAGAGAAAAAAGTCTGCAGCTTGGGCAGCTTACTTTGCAAGGCCCAAGCAGGGTCAACCGTCCGTTCGAACTGTTCGAACGAAGGGGTCGCATTTTGGTCGGAAGGGGGTCGCAATTTCGAGGACTGCCAGCCACAGGCGCGTGCGTGGCGTATCCGAGGGCAAGAATTGCTTTGTGCAGACCGCATTAGATTCGATTATTATGCACAGAGAGACAGTTTTAGGCAAATTACGGTGTTTTCCTTGAGGAATAAAGAACAGTTGAATGCATCCCTATGAAAGGTTTGACTTCTCGGGGCTGAAAACAAAGTTCTTCGGAGACCTAATTTTTTGGGGACGCTTCTTCCAGACAACTGTAAACATAAGGAAGCGGAAATCTCGTAGTCTTCAAAAATGTCTTCGCCCTCCCCAACAAGTTCTTTGAAGGAAGTTATTATTGCTGAAAGCTCAAAAACTCGCATGTGCTGCTCAAAAACCTATGGGAACAAAATGTTCGAACGTGTGATTTTCTCGGAAAATGGATTTGAAAAAACGGTTTGGTGCTTGTTAGAAAGAGCAAATCCTGTACTTTCACCCCATGAAAAAAGTGCATCACAGAAATGAAAATGAAGTGAGTTATGGTCGCTGAAAGCCCAAAAACTCGCTTTTGCACGAAAAATGTTCGAACGGGACAATTTTTTGAAAAAGGGGACAATCACTAAACTTTTTATACTGTTTTGTTAGAGAAATATTTGAAGTTTCTGAAACTTTTTACAGATTTCCAAAATGTCGCATACGAAAGATTTTATGGGCCTTCAAAGTTGAAGGTGCGCCTTCTTAGAATTTTGGGTTTTCCACTTCTAACAGAAGTACTTTCCGGAGAGTTAGGCAATCCTTGTAGTTTTCTGAAAGCGCACCTCAGGCACAATCAAAATCTACCTCAACAAGTCAAAAAAGTACGTCCCAAGAAAGTTATTCCCCTCTAAAATTTTTTCTTCGCCGCGTCCCGTTCTTCCAGCGCCCGGGTGATACCTGCCGCGCTCCAAGGCTGACGCCGCAACGCAGACGCTTTCTGGCGCAACGGATTCATGTCTAGCACTCTTATTAACAAAAACAGGGGGTCGCAACTGGACCCCCTCGAGAGCTAGGGGGTCGCAAAAATCCCGAAAATGTTCGAACGTGACGGTTGACCCTGGGCCCAAGCGCTCTTGTCGGTTGGTTTCCGTGCACGGGAACGCCACATTTGTGATTGTCCAGGGGTCTATACTACAGACCGAAGAGAAGCGTTCACACGACCTCTGCCTGGGTTGTGCCTTTAATACACGGACGGCGCTTTCACTCGACAGCATAGATCAAGATTACAATAGCCAAAAACTTTGTTACAGCGTAGTGCAAAAACATGGTCTGTCTTCGATGATCGAACATTCCTGAAATCCCAAGGAGAACAAAGTGTAGAGCAGTTCATGGGGAAGTGAAACAAGAGTACCATAGTACAATGCAACTCAATCACGATACTAACACCTTCTTCAGGAAAATGGAGGACTTTCAAATGCGAGTGCGACTTCTGCCACAGACAGGTGCACGGCGTATACCCGAGCAGGCGTTTTCCCACAAAAACGCCTCTCTGTCAGCGGCCGTAAGCAGACAAACTTTCAAAGAAAATTTTGATGCTTTCAAATCAAATCTAAGCGGAACAAAGTGTAGCGAACTTGCTGAATTGAGTTCTAGAAACCCCTTAGGAAATTAAGGCAGAAGAAAGAATTTCAGGGGAAATTTTACACTTTTGAAGTACTCTTCGAGTAGATTCTAACAGTCTTTACCGCTTCTCATCACATTAATTTTGAAGGAAGTTATGGGCCTTTGAAGACTGCATAGTCGCGGTCCAGGAAAATGGCTTGAAAAAAATCAAGGTGGAAAAAACGGAACAACGGGACTATTTTTTGAGCGAGTGATTATTTCAAAAAGTTTTAGCACTTATTCGAAGCTCTAATCTTCTAGTTTCTAATTAGCCTTAGACATCTGCAAAAAGTTGGCTATGAAGAAAGTTATGAACGTTTGAATGTCGAAAACTCGCGCCGTCTCAAAAATCGGACCATCGCTGGAAAAAACTTAGGAAGGTGCTTGTTCGAAAGCGCTAATAGCTAAAAAGTAGGCTATGAGGAAATTTATGAACGTTTGAATGTCGAAAACTCGCGTGTGCACAAAAAACGGAACAACGGGACGATTTTTTGAAATATTGAACATCGTAACATTTCAAATACTTTTTAGGAAGAAAACTATTTGAATTTTTAAATTTTGGTGTCCATGAGACCGCTTCTGAAAAAAATATAACCTTCTGAATGGAGGGGTTTGGATTGCAACGTAATTGCTACAAGGTTTAGTTTTTCAGATTATAAAATAAGGAAAATTGAGAGATCGAAAAAAACTTGGTAGAATCGAAAAAAACTTGGTAGGTTTCTGAAAGTAGAAATCTTTGTGATGTGTATTGGTTTACGCAAAAATTTGGAAATTCCTTCTATTTAATGAATAAAACTTCATTTGCCTCGATTCCCTCCTCTGAGCGAGACAGAGCGCGCGGATTGACCACGGTCCACCACTTCTCCATGTTGGTGACTGCCCATACATCAATGATGAGCATTAAATTATGTGAAAGACATAATAGTTAATACGGGGGGTCGTACCGATACCCTCCGAAAAGGAAGGGGGTCGTAAAAATTTTGGAATTTGCGCAACGCAGGGTTGACCCTGATCTATGGCCCTTGTCCTCTTCCGTCTCGGGTACTGCAAAAGTATACATACACATTGAAATACCGCAATCCGGAAAAAACACGTTAGTGATCCATAAGATGAGGCGATTATACAAAACGAAAACAGCACATGTTTTTGCCAGTCGAGGCAAGAATCTGATAGGGCGTGGTGGTCATCATGATAAGGAACACTATAAAAGCTGGAAAACTGGGGTGAGGTCATTTTCCTCTGCTGAGTGATGATGGTGTTCTATGTTCACTGCTGCGTGTTGCTCCTCTGGAGCTTCTACCCGGTCTGCTACTCTTACATCGACGACGATACGATTGAAAGAGCCATGGAGGGTGAATGGGTTGCTCTACAAGGCAGTGACGATGAAGCATTGATCAAAGTGAGTCAGCGAAAAATGCCATCAAACTGTGACTGTTATTTCAAACAGAATGATTAGTTTCGCTGTGGTCTATTCCAGGTGGCGGAGCTGAAAGATGCTGGTTCTTCTTTTGATGCAGCAGAATCGTTTTGTCGAGAACATGAATCCCATCTGACGTCTGTTCTATCCGAAAACGAATTGAACTTTATAGGAGGTTCTCAATGTAGTTTCATAGAAGCGTAAACATGAAGGCGGATTTTACCAGAAAAGTTTGCTGATTGGAAAGGGTAGAGGTAGTCAGTGAAGCAGGGATGAAGAAGAAACTATGTGAAACGGCCCGGAACCAGAAATGGACCCTTTCTTGCCCGTTGATTTCCGCATTGATGCGACTCTCATCGTTGTGCCCTCTTCAACGCAAAGGCTCTCTCTGCTATCTAATCACTCGCGTGTATAGATCTGCGGCGAGTGATTAGATAGTCGGCAGGCGTTCCGGGCCAATCGCGCCGAAGGGAAGACCATGTGGCCCCGTTCATACTTTGAGAATCGGCTTATATGCGAAGATGCGATGATGCGACCAAGCGATTCTATCAAATGAAGTGAGTGCATATCGATTGGCTCGACTCCGCCTTAAAGCGTCACATGCGAGATAGCGTCTGGATTTCAGCGATCGCGCGAGGCGAAGATGCGATGGGGCGACCAGCGTGGAAGGATTTGATACGTGCCGACAGATAAGATTCAAGTCTATGGATGAGTCATTGATTGATTCCTGACGCGTCGCGGCGCGTGCGTCCCTTTGCGAACGTGCTACCAATCGCGCAAAATAGCCGATTCTCAAAGCATGAACGGGCTATGTCAGATCGAGGAGAGCATATCTTCCGATGCAAATTGCGTGCTGGTGGGCACCCTTATCCTTCTGTGGCTCCAGTACGTAAGTTTCCTATTCTCCCACATTTGTTCTTATCGTGTGATCCTCCTTTAAAGCGAGAGATTACGATAGGGTTATGTTGTGTTTGTAGTGGAAGTGGAGATGCTGAATAATGCCCTAGTAGCGAAAAAAGCAAAGAAATCCGTCAAAAACGCGCAAAATGGGACCACTTCCTCTGCCCGTTGACCTCCGATAATGGACGAGTTGGCAACCAACTAAGAGGTCGTCGGCACTCGTTAAACCATAGCTGCCATCATACCACCAGAGATCATACCTTGATTGATAAAGCATTCCATGAGAAAGTTATTGGATACGCGCTCGAAGTGGCATACCTTATCAAAATGATAATCGAACAGCGATCTGCTGAGGGGCGGAGCACAGGCGGAGGCGGAGCTCAGAAAGGATTGGCAGCCCCAGGGCGCTGCAACGAGCGCACCTTTAGTCACAAAAAGGCCACATCTCGATTCCTTTGGGCTCTAGCTACTGCTTGAAGTGCTGCTCGTTCTTCCATGCTGCACAGACTTTATCGTAATCTCTAGCTTTGAACGACCTGAATCTTTTAACCGCTACATCACTATGGTTCACTGGAATTGCACACGACACGGCAGGGCTTCAACAATTGCTGTTCGAGTAAGAGGGGGTGGGAATTTGTCATTTACTGCTCGCCTGCGCTCTCTCTCTTAGGTGTGGCGATGGCACATGGAAAACGCAAGGCACTATTCACCCTTACTGCTACATTGCTCAGACTTGGCGGATTTTGATAAACTCGCGCAGGCTGGCGATTGGCTAAAACTTGCTCAGGCGCAGTGGGACAATTGGAGCACGACTATTCCCCCAGTTTGGCGCGACAGCGCTTCGCGCCCGCGTCAGAGGCGCCGGCGCTACCACAACAGTTTCGCACGAGCGCCTGTAGCGAAGGCTAAAGGCTCATCCAGCTAATAAAATGCCGATTCGTGTTCTTAGGCAATGTTACCCGCTGAAGATATTTTGTCAGGCGCTTTTGTCACAGCGGCTTCTGGCGCGAGCGCAGACGTTCTAGCGGGTAATGCGAACGTGATATTTTCGTGTTTACGTGTTGACGGCCTGAAGACACGTACCTAGCCAAGTCCACAGTCATGGAATTTCCGCTCACTTCTCGAGGAATGGGGCAGTAAAGGGGTAAACAGTGCTAGCAAAGGCAATCTTTTTTGGCATTGGTCACGGTCATTTGATCGCATGTGGAAGAGGAGTATTCAGCGGCTTAAAAGTGAGAACAAAGGATCTTACTATCTACAGGGGGGGGGCAAAAAAAGCGCCACTTCCCTCTACACTTCAGAACGAAACTAACTGCAAACTGCAGAACCAAACCAGAATAAACTTAATTGCATATGAAAGAGCACATTCTATTCTATCGAAAATTCACATGACAGCCTTCTACACCGACGACATCAGAAAATTATTCCACGGAGGCATGATTCACGCTGCGAACTCAACGAGGTCGTCGAGATACCATAAGCTATTATGACGTCCCTGGAACGCTGGTCAAAAACGGTCACACAGTCACAGCTAATGTCTCTAAGAAGCTGCCAGTTACCTCATCGAAGAATTGATGTTGCAGCTTCAGGTTGGAACTACGGTAGGCCTCGTTGAGCTCGACGGTGACGGCAGATGACGTCATATTCTGAAGACCGTGAGGGCAGTGAAGGAGGGGCTGCTTCTGCTTTGGGGGGGACATTAAGGAATATTCTGCCGTAAAACATTCATCAACAACGGCATCCTGTGCGACGAAAAATAATGATGTGCGCCATGGGCAAAGTGACTTTTTTTTTGCCCCCCCCCTGTATATTCCGATGTGCGGCTGTGTGTGTTCCTGTCTGAACGGAAATTCATAACCTCACTTTCTCTGGCCCAATATTCTGCAGGTTGTCCATGCGCATGTGATACACGCGGATGCACGCGAAATCAAACTGATGAAGGTTAATACATTTGCCGTCGATCAATCCCTTTTGGGATGCGGCACGCATTCACCTTCCATTTGTATACATTCACTCAAAGAAGGTGATGCTCAAATGCGTTTTGGGGTCTGTTGTCCGACGGGGGGGGGGGACATCTGCTGACGCAGCTGTTCAGTTACCAAAGAGAACATGTTAAAGCCTGTATTTGCAAACTGATGCGCTCAGACACCTAACAAAGCAAATCAGGTCAAGAACTCCTATGTATTCAGAGCAGGATCCCGCCCCAGGACTAAGCCTGAGTTTGTGGGTGAGCAGAAACTCCGCAGGAAAAGAGAGTTACCCACATTTGCTGGAGCCTCCCCCTCTCCCCCGTCGGTTCTACGTGCGTTGCGCAATGCTCGCGCATCTTGCGATGGACTTTGTTTGTCTTCGTTAGCTGACTGCATCAGCAGATGTCCCCCGTCGGACCACAGACCCAGGCTTGGCCGGATTGGCCGGCGCACGACCCAGGACTCAATCCCAAACCGTTACCTGCGATTGCACGGGATTACCGCTAGGGAGAAGATAAAGAGAACCTGCCACAGGGTTTTTTGTTTGGAAGTTACTTCTACACCTCCCTTCATTTTCATCACATGCAGGAAATGATTCCTCTAGTGTATGTGCGGTGTGTGTGTGGGTTTTTGAGTGTATCACCAAGTTCGATATTACCTGAATAACCATCTAAAGAGTCAGGATGGTTGGCGGACGGGTCAAGGTGTACAGAACACCACGTCCACCAGCTCGCAGAGACGGAGCTCCGCCCATGGTGGACGTGGCACGCGCCGGATTGGGCATCGCTGACCGCAAAACTTTTGGGTGGATTATAGAACAGCCAGACTGGAAAAAGAAGGGTAAGGTATGAAATGAGTTGATAAGTCGACTACGTGAGACCTGTCCGCGGTGGGCGAGTGTTTTCCAGATGGGCTGCGCTAGACGAGAAACTTCGTGACTTGCGTGGAAGAAGGCCTATGGAGCAAGAAAAATCGGACTAGGAGAGCAATATCTAAGGTGTTCTCGCGGTCATATTCGAACCAAGCAAAAGCCCGCACACAACGGACCGAGCATGCTCCTGAATGGACGCTTTTTATAATAAATCCCCATAATTTGATTTAGTCGCAAAAAAAGAGGCTAGAGATCGGCGAGAGAGAGGAAGTCAACTGTCATCAACACGAAAGGGTGGGAAAGAAAATAAGCGGAATATGCAACGAAACATTACAACACGGTTGCGTATAGAGAATTTCCCAATCCTCTATTCCTTTCTCTATTCCCAGTTATTCTTGAATGTAGGTTAATCGTTATCTGTTAATGAGTCACTCGTTTGAATTCTCTCAAGCTCTGGCAAATGTTTATGTTCAATACTGTTATCTGATTGTATTAGCCTAGAAATGTTTTGAGAACTAGAATTCTGTGTGTATAAAAGCTGCTGGCTCCTGTAGAAGGGAGGCAAATCTCGTCGGAACCAGACTGCCGAATAATAAAGGATTAGTGGAGAAATCTGCTGTACATTGCGAGAGGTTTTAGAAACAGGGGAAAAGTGGATAGAGCTCAGAGCCGGGAATAAAGATGAAAGTTGATGGTGTGTGTGGCGTGCATCAAAGTGGACGTAGTTTGCCAACGAACTTGTAGTCAGCTCCATGCTGCTCAAGTACAGGGAGAAACGTGGGCGGTGGAAGAAAGGGAGGTCAAACGCTTTGAGTTGCTTGGTGAAGCGTGCAAAGAGGTGGGTGGAGTTCGCCGCCTAACTTTCTTTTCGGTTCAAAAATTGCTTGTACCGGAAAAAAGGTGTATAAAGCTGGCGAAACGGGTCTGGTCGATGTTATTGATGGGTGGGCAGTGCACTAAGGTGGGCGGGATTTGTCAGAAGGGAGTGTAGAAAGGTGCGGTCCTGTTTCATACCACTGCTGTCCTGTGTGGTGCACGCGAATGCGTGCCCAGCCCAGCCAAAATGGTAACACATATTTATTATCAGTATTGAAAAACAAAGTCGGAAGTGAATATCCAAGCAGGCGAATGGACTGCCTGAGTTATTTGTTCATTTATTTCCAGAGCTAGTGCACAGGGGCCATCAACGTCAAGGAGGTCGTGAAGAAGATAATGTGTATGCAGTGACAGGCTTGCGGGTTCAAGCTTTGGAGTGGATTGATGGTTCTCCAAATGGCTTCGCTTCATCGGCTATAACGGAAAAGCATGAGACGTGTTACGGCGTGAGTTATTTTTTTGTTCAATGCTTACTTGGTTCGCTGGTATTTTTCTAATGGCTCTGTACGTTTCACGAAAGGCTCCTCTGTAATGATAAGGAAGTTGATCGAAGAAATCATTTTCACCTGGGAAGCCGGTCAAACTTTTTCATTCATCTCAGAACGACCCACAGCTTCTCGCCGCAGTCTCCCATCGGCTGCTGCTACACCTCTAGTGCCCACCTTGAGGAATGCGTCATCCTCCCCCTCAACAAAAGTGGTTTCATATAATGTCGTAATGGTCCACGATCTGCTGAGTGCCTCGGTGAGCTCGATCGCGCACCATTTTCCCCTGGAAAAATCACCTGATTTCATCGGTGTTAAAGGCAGATTCCGGGCTCAGACTTACCTAAGAAACCCTTACCATGGCTAGAAGTGCAAAGCTAGCGCCACCTTTCTACATCGAAACGCGTCACTAGGACCCTAGGCGCCATGGACTTCTAACAGACTCCACCAAACTTAACATGGTCCGCCCACCGTTCGATATCTTGTCTGCGTCGCACGTTGCTATGCTCTCTCTTCTCGGACTTCTCTACCACTCCACGCTCACATTATTGTTTATTGTTTCGTACGTCAAAAGACATGCCGTCAAACACATGAAGATGGCTCGTAAAGGGAAGGATCAAAGTATATAAAGATTAAACTCCACAAAAAGACAAGAAAAGTCCTAAAAAGATGCTAAGGAGGATAAAACCATCATCAAATCATCTTAGAATACTGAGACGCTGAGCATTGCCAATTAGGGACAACGAACTAAAAACTTAGCTCAATACGTGTAGTGCAAGACGAGAGCTAGAGGCTTGCTCCATTAGGAAACCTGGTAATATTTAACACATTGACGACAACGCGGGGGATATATATCCCGCGCATTGCAGGCCATGTCGGACCGTGCGGGATATATATCCCCCGCACCCATTACACTCATTTTTTTCGCGCACGCCTGATTCTTTTAGAAGTTTCTTGTATTCATTCCATGGAAGAGACCTTGACGTAGCTACAAACATAGTGGCCCATAGAATGGTCACGTATGCTTTAATTTAGAGGAGGATTTCTGAACCATACGAAATCTTCATTTCAATAAATTTTTCGTTTACTTTTTCTTTTTATGAATGTGAAGATTTAAATAGTAGTAGAAGTAGATAAGGAACCTTAGGGATGACAATATGTGTGTTTTGATTGGAATAATCAACGTAAAATTGCTTTTGAGGTCCATTGCAGCTAGTTCTGACAAATTTCGCTTTTTCATTGTTATTCCATGTCTTTCGATCGAAATTCCACTACTGTACCCCTGGTAGGTTGCGCTCATTACAATTTACTGATCTGGTTTTGAATTGATCATTAGTTGTGTATTTATCACTCAAAATCTGCTTGAACGACCTGAGGCGAGCGCGCCCGCAAAATCGCCGCGGTCCCACGTGGCCAAAAAAGCCAAAACTCGCGTTGTCGTCAATGTGTTAAACTTGTAGACTCCTGATCCTTTAGCGACGGTGGAATGTGCACATTAGGAATATCAATGGCATCACCATAAACAGCTGGTGCTGTTAGCCTTGTAGCAAGAAAGCAATAGCCTCAGGTAGGAGCCCACATCAGCCGGCTATGATGCCCTTCGCCACATCCGGGATCACAGGCACTTGCCAAAACTCCGAGACACGGGTTTACCGGCCACCCACGTGGAATTGGCAAGCTGGGCTAGTAGTGAAGCTGGATGCTACCCACCAGCAAAGCAAACAGACAACAACCAT
>MU911869.1:8989-24713 GCA_036418205.1 Ostertagia ostertagi
ATTGTCCTTCTCCGGAATTGTTGCTGGGAGTTGAAGATATTGTTTTAGACCGTACATCCTGGTAGACTAGTAGTCTCATTCGTCTATGGATCCAAGAAGCTGTATGACTACCTGGACGACAATCCACTGATCGAGTTCGGTGATGTCCAATGGGTCAACGACCCGTCAGTCATTCGACAGAATCCTAAAGTCGTCGCCATCAATTCAGCCGTCGAGATTGATCTCACTGGACAAGGTAAGTATCCCAGCGGTAACATATCTCTGGCTGAAACAATTATAGCATAGGTCGCCTACTTAGAAGGCTTGTTTCGCTAGTTTTACATCAAAATAACCTAACGCGTAGAGCTCGTTGTCATTGAAGGAAGCTTTTCTTTCTTTCAAGCTCCCTAGTCTAGAAAGATCAATGGTTTCGAGATGGATCTGAACGCAAACTTTTTAGTGGTGGCTGATTCGGTCGGCAAGCGATTCCTTTCTGGTTTCGGTGGTCAAGTAGACTTTATTCGTGGAGCTGCCATCGGTAACGACGGCGAAGGCAAGCCAATCATCGCTCTTCCGTCAATTTCGAAAAAAGGCCAGAGCAAGATTGTGCCCTACATACAAGAGGTTAGTTGGCCTCAGATGTCTGCAATTTTTCCAATCTATATCCAGTCACTAATTTCATTTTTCTAGGGTGCCGGCGTTGTCACTTCTCGATCTCACGTTCACTACGTTGTCACTGAGCACGGTATCGCTCAACTGTGGGGTAAGAACATGCGGCAAAGAGCGTACGAACTCATCAAAATTGCTCATCCGTCACAACGTCAAGCACTGGAGAAGGCCGCTTTTGAAAGGCTGAAGGTGAGGCCAAGCTCATGTTACTCACTGCAATCGCACCCTTTTTGGATCTACTAGGGTCGCATTTCACGAGTAAAGATGATAAAATTGTCTACAATGAAAGGCTGAAGGTGTTGGATCTAAAGGTACGGGTCGCGATCTGGCCCTTGAGGAATGCCCTTTTGGAGAGAGGTGAAAAACCCCTAATCATGGAAGTTGCGGTACTGTCACGACTTGGAAGTGTGCGACAAGGGAGCTAGTGACCCCGCTGGACCGCTGCGACCGCTGCCGTTCTTAGCAGTGCACGGCGTCTGCGCGCTCCCATACAGCGTGCTCTCTCGCGTTTTCCCTCTTCTCGGGCGTCGTGCTTCTCCGTTACACCACGTTCACAAGAAAAATTAGTGTTTTCCTTTCTCTTCCCCGCTAACGTTTCTCCTCGCGCTTCCTATGTAACTATAAAACGAAATGACACAGCGATTCGATCGCGACCCGTGCCTATAAGCTTCGGTTCGTTTGACGTTTGAATTCTTTCCTTGCGGCGCTTTTCCCAGTGAACTCGCAGCACTGCCCTTCACGTGGCCGTTTTCTGAAGTATCCTTCAAATGTGTTTTTGTTTTGGTTAAATGATGTCAATTATTCCAGGTAATGCCATCTGCGGACTAAACGAACAGAGATTTCATTCCTTCCTCCAAATCAATAACTGCTCTCTGGGCACTTCCGGTGTTCTTTCTAAACTTAGCCTCGTCTTAGATTTTGTAGAAACTCGGTGTATGTTTTCCTGTATCCCTCAGACGACTAGGCGCCAACGTTTTACGGTGTATAGATGCATATTTTATTAGTGAGTCAGTCTTATCATATAGTATTCAAATGTGACTCGCGCAAAGGCGCTGATGTTTCCCGTCACCGGTATGTTGTGTTTTTGAAGGTTCTGTTTGGATTGTTTCCCCATATTAAGGTTATCATTATGATTCTTCTCACTTGAATCTGATACCTGAATAAATAGTTTTATGGCTCAATTTGTAGTCGTCCAGTAAACCTACATTGATCCATAGGAAGTCTCGTGAAAATCTTCTAGTTGTTGATCAGTGGTTGATTTTTTTATGAATGAAAGCTAGGACTGCTTCGCAAGTTTCTATCGTTCTTTCCGTGGTCGGGCATGTCGCAATTGCGGACTATCGCCGGCATTACTCGAGATCCGTAAGTTGGGGTAGGCGTGTCACCGGAAGTGACGTGTACTTGATAGAATCTATGTGGATAAGGTGCTTCCAATATATATCGCGAGATATCAGCAAAGCATGCTGGCAGCGACTTACCTACGCAACCTCTATCAAGTCCACGTCACTTCCGGTGACACGCCTACCCCAACTTACGGATCTCGACTGTATGTCGACGTAGCCGCATAACTTCGTATAATGTACACTTATACGAAGTTTGACCTGTTTTGATGAAATGTGTGATGAGTGTAGATCTGCAGGTACGCCGCCCCGATCTTTTACTTTGAAAAACAGCGTATACTTTGCGAACCTCCTAGCGAGAAGGATCAAAGAAGGTATTGTCTAGCCTGGCCTGTGAAGAACAGGGGTCTCACAGGGTGAGAGAAGATTCCTTACTCACATTGACGTTTCATGACGCGGTTGCAACTCTCGCGATACCGCCAACAAAATTTCTCTATTTCTTATCCACTCTCTGCTCTACGTGTGACTATGTTTCAGAATGTCATTACACTCTATGCGGATCGGAAACGTAAACTCAGATTACCCTAATAAAATCTCGTAGGGGTAAGTTACTATATCTATGTGCGAGTTGCAATAGTGACCCTCTAACCGTCACAAATAACCAACAGAGCCGATCCAGCACGTGGTATCAAGGATGTGAGAGCCATTTCGTTCGGAGTGATGTGACAATCGGCAAGGAAGATGTCTCAACAGAGCTCCGAACATATTTTGAATCTATGAAGCTGGGGTCCTATTGGAATAGATTGTTCACCCCTCATTTGCCAAATACCTCGCGGTAACAGATTGTGCACCGAGTTGTCTTTGCTCGGTCTAGCCGACAAAAAAACTGTGTGAAAGATACAAAACAAGCGCCTCCAGCCATCGCCGCCATACATCGCTGTACAGCTCGCATCTTCGGTGATACATCTATCTACACTTCTATGATATTCTCTATTCTCCCACACAATCTTCGCTCACGAAACTGACACCATCCGCTCTCTCTCATACGCTCCTCTCTTATAGTCGCTCCATGAATGAGTGAACGGAGCTACGAAGTAGATTTCCCCGCGGACTAGGGCCGTACAAATAATGACCTTAAGATGGTATGTGACCAAGAAACAGATCATGCGTAAGTACTCACCCTATCACCCTTGCCGGCCTAAGCCGATGGGCGTATCTCTCTACATAGGTGAAGGTACTGACCGAAAAAACACCTCTTTAGTACTCCTGTCTCTCCGCCTTCTCCGTGATCCCGACACCAACAACCACCTCGATAACCTCATAATTATCATACTCATCTCACATGCACCCAACTGTATTCGACCCCCTGCGGATACACGACCATCACACTCGCAGCCCGCTCGACTGTCCGTAGCAGCTGTTGTCTCTATACTTCCTATGAACTAGATCTACCCTCACACCTTATCTCCTTTCCCTACCCACCCTCAACCCCGCACACAGTCACGAGATTTTGAAAAGTGTTAAACGCTTATGAGCGAAGGATACTAAAAAAAGCTCAATACTAAGGTCATAACCCTACTCCAGTATGTAAATACTAGTGCAGTAAGTAAATCTTGACATGAACTAACGGATTAGAGACATAGGAATAGGGATTTTTGCCCAGTAAGGCGGCATGTCAACTAGGCTTGTGTTCGATTACAGAAATCCAAAACATAGCTGTCAAGAAACATCCAGAAAAACATGGTAGGGCTGATTCAGCGAAGAGAACAAAGGTCAAAATATCACTAAAAAGAGCGCTAGGCTGTCGCGTAAAGTGACGCTTTAGATGCCAATCTGAGATTGGCCGATAGTATGAAACGGGCTGTGAGAGATTACAGAGGGCAAGCGTGGGATCAGACTAGCGAAGCGCAAGCTATGACAAGTATGCTAATTTGTAGGGCGGTAGTAAATATCATTTTGTTGTCCAGTCCCAAGAATAATAGCTTGGCTACAATGTGGCACGCAGGCTACATGGCATAGTAGCTATTACTATATGCATATTTATGTGGACTGAGACAACATTGAAATTTCTCAAAAAATCGAAATCTGTTCTCCATCCTTTTGGGAACGCACATCTCGGTGCTGCCCTTCCCTTGTATGCTAACCTATCCTCTACAGACTAGATGCAAATACACGGCGCTCGACACTCTACGTGTAGTTATCAGTTGACACTAAGAAGAAATGGATTATCTAGGCACGAGTTATACGGGTGGCATTGCGCCGTTGCAGGCTCCCTTGGGTCCTCAGGGTACCGATGGATGCTTATCGATAACAGAAAAGCGCGGGGCTTGGCCACCTCTTACACGACCTATCGACACATTACTGTCCAGTGCCCGTGTCTCTACCTCTCACTCACTCTGGCCCAGTAGAGACGTGCCCATACAGTGAGCATCGTCAGTATGAGCTGCTCACTGGTTGCCGCGCAGCAGTCAGGTTCTGCCAGGGCATCTATGTATATGGTGCACTACCAGTGGCGACGCGAGATATTTATTCCAGACGATTGACAACAGAAGTGTTGAGGGACACCATTCCAAGGTGGTTCAGTTCTAGGACCTCAACGAAGAATAATCCAGCGGGAAGAGCGAATTACGATGAGACTCTAGTCGAATTAGCGGGACGGTCCAAGAGAATTTGCCTCTGCACGGCTGACGTCTTGTAGGGTGGCTACTATGGTTAACTTGCCGATACTGTTCACACGAGCTTAGCCAGTGAAGAATAAACGTGTTTCGCGGATGTTGATCTCCAGAAGCGATAACTTCTCTGACGACAAGGACAGACGACACTCAATGGATATTATGCTAATTCCTCCCGTCAATTTTCTGCTAACGGTGGTCAGCCTTAGACTTTACGCTACACTCTACGCATAAACCCTATAGGACGATCACCCCGCCATTCATGTGTTGAAGTAATTTCCTCTCTGCTTCCCATTTGGCTTCCTTTCGTCATATGAGATGTGACAAGACTTTGCGCTCGCACTAGGTTGGAAAGGTCCGTGGAATTAGTTACACGATGACACTGAACGCCACACCATAACTACATACATTCTGAGCCAATACCGTACCCTGATCTTTGGAAATAATTGCATCGATGACCTTTGCATCGCTCTGTCTCAACGAACAATACTTACTGAATGAAAATCCTTAAAACTGTAGTGTTGCTAATTAGATAGAGATCTTACCGTTGCGAGCGCCCCATGTCAACGAGACTAGAAGACCCTCACGGGCATAGATTACGGCACATGTTGTTCTTTTAACACATTGACGACATTGAGACGCGGTAACGCGTCTCACTTTGCGCACCTCGTTGGACATTGAGACGCGTTACCGCGTCTCACCCTTATCATCCCTTTTTCTAGGGCATGCGCAGCTTTTTCCCGAATTGTTTGTCTCTCTTCTATGGATTAGAACATAACATTATTGTGAACGACATAGGTCATTGTTTGTTCAAATATGCTCCAGTTTAGAAGAAGTTTTCCAAGCTCACCGAAACCGGCGGCTTGGTTCATTAATAGTTTTCATGCTATTCTCATGAACACGTCAATAAAAAAGGGTAGTGAAAGTAAATGCAAATCTAAAGAGACAGAAAAATACATGCTTCACTTGGTATAACCACATCAAAAGAGCTTTTTTGGCATCCACTACAGATAAAATGACTAAAATTTCCTTTTTCATTACCATTACATGTTCTTTAATCGGAACTTCGTCACTATATACTCTATTACCTTCTACGCATTGACTGTTACTGAGATGTTTTTGTACCACTGGTGCTTTAAAAAGTTATCAATAAAAATTCACGGATCCGAGGTGCGGGCGCGTCGCAACCTGGCAAATCGGCCCGGTCCAACGCCAAAAAAGCACAAAGCATGCGCTGCAACGCGTCGTCATGTGTTAATGAACACGATGGCACGTCGTATTGCATGGCGAAGTCTCCAATCACTAGTGTGCGAATCAAAGTCAATACGTATATTGGGTACTTCTCTTTATCAAAATTGAAATCCTCACTCAACTGCTTCACAGGATTCAGAAAAACGTAACAATATTTTGTAACAACAACAACAACAATGAGACTACAAACAGAAGTTGCTATGTGAGAGTCATCCCTGTCACCATTCAAGCTGGGATTTTCTAACGCGATTAGAAACGAACAAAGAAAAAAAACAATGAATCACATTCAAAGAACAACAGTGAGAGCAGAAAATTTAACCCATCCCTGAAGTGAGCTATTTCGCCAGCTCATCAGCAAGTAATGTGGCTCCTCGGAAAGTGTATTCCTTCAGCTGCTTCATGTTTACCGCTTCCTTCACTTTTTGCTTCACGGTACTCGATCCACAATGGAGCATCTTCAGCAAAACGTGGCAGCCCTGAAATCACTTTCCATTTCATGCGCAATCAGTTTTTCCATATGTTTTCTTACCTTATTACAGCAAATCCATGAACCTAAGTCCTCTTTGGATAACGAATTGACAATCTCAACGGATAATCTCTGATCCTCGGCTAAGGCATTATCACACCTGAACAAAGTAGACATCAATAAATTCTCTAAATAAATTTATCCGAAGACTACCTCAACACAGCCATCAAGACAAAGTGCCCAGCAGGATGCTCGATCAGGTGGAGGCGTTCATTGTCCATGGGTATAAATTCCTTAAAGATATGCTTACACTCTATTCGCAGACTTCTCGAAATGAACAGAATCTGAGACTCCAAATGCAAAAAAACAGGAGGGATAGAAGAATGTGGTATACCTGTTTGGCTATCTGAGCGAGCGCCTCGTTACATTTTTGACGCATCTCAGGCGGAACTTGGCGATCGAACAGATCATAGCTGCCTACAGTGACTTTCCTTATTCACCAAGATTACAAAATAACCATGAAAACATGAGTTAAATTGAAATTCCACGTGAAAATAAATGTAAAAACTCACTTGTGGTTTCCAAACAAGCGGCGATGAATTTAGACCTGTTGTGCTCGAAAATCAACGACTCCATATTTGAGGCGAGATACGCATATAAAGACTCGCAGATGTTCTTGTATATTTCAGCGTAACGATCTTTTTTCTCCTTCTTGCTGAAAGGGTTGGAGTCGCCCTGAAAAAAAAACGGAATTCTAATTTTAAAAAAATGCTCTTGCACTATATGTACAAAGATATTTTCAGCATATGGAAAATCACTAGTGGGGATCCCATGTAGAAAATACTTCGAACATTTGGAGAAATGCTCACTATGCAAAAAGGATTCACACAAAAACCATTCTCCTGGAAGCATGCCACACCTTTTTTTATATAATTTTTCCTTTACTATAATAAAACCAGCAGGTATTTTAAAGCAGTCAAGTGTACAACAATTCGTATTAGGCAATAGAAAGACTCCCATCACTCAGAAAACATTGCATTTTGGCAAGTTTCTTTTTGAAAATTTTATGTAAAGAAAGAGAGGTTACAATTATTATGACGCACCTCACGTAAAAGTTCGATCTCTTCTCGCGGCATTCCTCGGCCATCTCGTGGATGTACAATATAATGAACGACTTTCTCACCCCACGTGTCCATGATCAGTTTGTTCATCTCATGACACAGCTCCTGAAACAGTCCAATAAGATACCATTACTTTCTTTTATTATTAGCTTATTAAATACGAATCGAATGCGGAATATTATAATGCAGACACCGTCCACGATGGGTAAATCAGCTTCATTGGCCCGCCTTAGTATATCCTCAAGAGCAATTAGATTTACTTGCTACCATTAATTGCTTTCGCTCCCCAACCAGAGTCGAATTGAAGTGTACAAGTCCACATCCAATAGGACCCCGCGCATATGGCGACTTTCCTATATTATACGGCTCTTTCCGTTCCGTTATGAAGCTTCTCATCATTTTTGCGATTCTTTCCCGACCTCTGGCTCCATTGGGCAGCAGCACACCTGCTACTAATTTTCCGGAACAGCGTCTCTCATCTCGCGTGCTCTAATACCGTTTTGGGCTTTTCTGCATGCTACCGAATCATAGTGCCGCATAAGGATGCAAGGACTCCTCAAACCGTGCTCTGGGTTGCTATTCGAGTGAACTACTTTTGACATGCGACTAAAAGATTGTGTGCTACTTTTACATTCTTATTGTAATAGAGTATTCACTGCAACAAGCCACCAATAAATAAATCCGACCTATGGTCTAACAATCTAAACCAAGAAACCACGTTCCACCCCAACTTTTGATTCGCGCGCAAGAAATGGATCTTTAAATAAAGCTAGATTCCCTAATATTAAGACAATCACATGAGATTGACCGACAGATCTGGTAATAACAATAAAACACAGGTCAGAGAGTATCTGGCTTTACATACAGGAGGTAACTTTCCGCTTTTCGCAACGCAAACCTTCTCCGTTGCGGGACCCCACCCGTGATCAAGGGTGGGCCTGTGATGCCCGGGAGGGTTAAACTCTTCCTAGCAACCTACACCCTATTCCTTCTGAAATTCTCCACTTACTACATATATGATATTCCGTTACTTGCAAAAAAAAAACTGAAAAAAATCTCACTGTAGTTATGTACTTATTGATAAGTACAGTATCATCAATGGTGTCGAAAAGAGCTAAGAGAACTCGATGTCCATAATGCTCCATTGCCACCTTGACGGCGAGATCTTTGAAGTTCTTCACTATTAACTGAAAGTCGCGTATGGATTAGAAAAAATGAGAGGATCAGTTGCTACACATTACATAACCGTTTCCTGAATAGCCAGCCATAATTTTAGTGTTACATTAACGGTTTTCAAAACGTATAATTGCCTTTACTTACTACTCCTTTTACTATTACTCTTTATGCAATGGCAAGTTCGTCTTCCGTAACTACGTAATAACAGTCGATGAGCTTTTAATTCATGATGATGTAATTCTCCACAATGAAATCTTGCAGAATTACACAGATAAAGTCACCCCAAAGCTCAGTAAAAAATCCTCAGTAAATAAATAAATCTCAGAAATGAACAACTAACCTTCCTGTCCTTAACACTAGCATTCCATATACACTTCATTGCCACATAGGATCCATCTGGTGTGTGAACTATTTCGGGAATTTTATCCTTTAGAGAGTCAATCAAATTTGTAAGTTGATCTGGTTCACAGTGAGAGGCGAAATCTCTCAGAAGACGATGACAGAGCGAGAGCCGCACAGTAGTCCTCAAGAATTACGCAAGTAGAGACCACCATGCAAAAGAACTTACTAAGGTAACTTACTTATCAACCAGTGTAAGAAGCTGCTCTTCGAGATGCTGCAAAATCAATTTTTTCTTTGTTGGTTCCTCGGCTACAATCTCTTCGAGCGTGCGTGGCTTATCCGACTGGAAAATAATGTAAGTATTTACACTTCGCAGTGAAAGTATAATGCAAATACGGATTAAATATATTTTTTGGAAAATGATCAAATTCCTAAAACCACACATTGCCTTACCCTGAATAGAACAAATTCTTTGCCATAAAATTCAGATATAATGTCGAAGCGCTGCTGTGCATTTGCATACTCGTTATAAGCAACTTCAAGTACCCTAAATATGTGAGACACCGTTACTTTCAGTAGGAAACCTGTTGAGAGTTCGCTGTGTAACTGGTGACTTACTTCAGCTGCGTATACAATTCGCATGAGCGACACGGCATGACCTCGGAATGAGCTAATGATCATATTCCTTTGCTCTTTGTTCTAAACATAGCATACGGACATTCAAAAAAAGAACCTTGAATTATGACTTCACATAGCCCATAAGTTGTCACAGTACGTGTAGCACAAAGAAGTGACCTACTTATCCGTTATCATTACCAACATTCAGGCCGTGAGTTCTTCGAAGACTTAAACAAAACAGTTTCTTAATGACAGAACGAACTCAATTAATGAACAGATTTGTGTAAAACTTACGTGCTGATGTAATACCAGGCCTTTTCAAAGCCAGAAGGCATTCAAAAACTCGAGAAATATCGTGAGTATAAATAAGTTTTGGAGCGTAACCCTGAACAATGTCTTTAGAAAAAGGGTTAAAAAAAAATGAAAGGAAAGTGAAAATCGTTACCTTTACAAGTCCAAAAAGCTTCGATACACATTCATCCCTCTCCTGCTTAAGAGTCTTTCTACTGAAAGATTACTTCATAAAATAACATTCCGCAGTCATAGAAACTCGAATCAATAATAGCAAGCAGAAAGACATTGCATAAACTTACGAACCTTCTGATTTTCTCCCACAACAACTTGCACTCCATTGCACGATCATGGTTAGGATTTTTTTGAGACTGAAAAATTCATTATCCTAAATATGAATATACAGTACGACTCTGAGCTCACCTTGAGTTCTCTGAGGAACGCCTTTCTTTGCTTCCTATCCATAGTAAGCAACTGTTCTTTTACTTTCTTTGTTACCTTAAAAGGTTATTACAGGAGTCAGCAAAAAATCATATAGTTTTACTATACCTGTATCGTAATCTTCTTTTTAGGTTTGAAAGTGTTCTTTGCAGCACTAGTATTTTCTTGAACATTTTCTTTCTCTTCATTGTGATCCACTGTTGTTGCAGCAGGTGCAGGAGTATCAGTCTTATCAGGAACTTGGACCTAAACCATTGTGATGCAGCACTTAAGAATGTTATGAATGAGAGGTCGGATTTGGGTTTTACCTTCTTTCTTCTTCTTGAGCGCAGCTTTTTTCGGCTTGACTCGCACAGAATGCCCTTCCCTGGAGACGCTGATGATGGTTTGATTTCAAGATCTTTCACGTTTTTATCGAACACCTTGACCCGTTCCATATTTCCACTGAATGATACCTTAACGAAAGACATTTATGTAGTGGATACGATCATTTCAACAATTTTCCGACAACTATACCCTTTTATCCTTTGGCTTTTTTGGAGGTGCACTCGGTGACGAAGGGTCAACATTAATGGTGTCGTCCACGTCTTCTTTTTCTGATAGTCGTAGCTTGCTCATTTCAGCCTTCACACTTTCGTTAAGTTCACTTTTAAACTTCATCTTCTCCTCAAGCTGAAAGAAACAACAAGCAAAATAAAAAAAAAAAAAAAAAAAAGACGAGAAAACGGAAAAAAAAAAAAAAGACAAAAAAAACAAAAAAAAAAACTTCTGAAAAGTATTTTGGTATCCGTAAAAAATGGGAGCTGAACCACGGAAGCGTTCTTCTGTAGAGCACAAGATAGCTAGACCGCTTACCTTCAACAGTCGTCTCCTGTCGACTTGATTCAACTTCAAGCCTTTAGCCTTCTTCTCCAATAGATTTTTCACCTTTTTCTTTCCTTTCATTTTCTTTTTCCTGTCCATTCGTACACCAAGCGCTGCCATTGTGGCACCTAAACAAGAAAATACATAAGTGAAATAGTGAAAAAAAAAACACCACTCAGACTACAAGAAAAGCGTTCAGGGTGGGTTTTTCGCCTAGAACCACGAAAGCGAATTCTATCGCTTTTTCGCAATGCGAAAATGCTCTCTGAAACGGAAACTCCAGACATATTGCAGTTTTATGTCGGCAGGACCCGTTCGGCATATTGAAAATAACAGTAATAGTAATCTAAAAAATCAGATCATATCCACCGCTCTAAATAGAAAGAGAAATAAACAATTGAACACCGGAAGTGCAGGGCCAATTGTAAGGGTCGGACCTTTTTGCGTTCTTAGTTCCGGTCGTTTAGGTGAACAAGTGGCTGGACGGTTATGAAACTACTGCTTTTGTCCAAAACAAACTTCGCGACTAAAAGTGAAAAAAAACATTTCAAGATAATCTGGGCTAGAACGAAGAGAGAAATCACAAAGGACATAGCTAAGACGTCAACCTATGGCGTCTCTGTGGGCTAGGGCGAATGTCTGAGGCACGCGCTGTTCAGTTCCGACGGTGATGCGGAATCAACAATTAGCGCACCGGCGCTTGGGATCGAACTTGGTTATAGTCGATTACTTCTCGAACGCGTTAGGGTACAAAGTATTTTGTCCGCCGAGAGGCTATTCTGCGTGCTATCTTATTGGACCATGCTGCGGCGCTCTATTCGTCTGTTCCTGCCGAAGCTTACGTTTTTTTGCAGCGGCTACTATCTCTATTACTACTTCGCGATCAGCGTGCGCTTTCAAAAATACGCGCCATCGAGGACCAAGGCCTTGCAATGCGGAGGCTTCGAGAGGCACGCCAACAAGATTTTTTTTTTTAAGTTCAGGAACATGAGGTATGGTTACAGTAATCCCATCACACTGTGTGCCTTTGGGTGCACACATTGCCGCCTTATACCACGTCGAGTACTCACTCAAACGCGTTGGGAAACCGCCATGAGCATGAATATGATGGGATTGAAGAAATTTCCGAAAAGCAGAGTGCATTGGTGTCACGAGCGTATTATGATGTGAGACGCATCGCTTCATTTTTCATTGAATATTTAACGGTTTTTAGTTACTTGAAAAAAGCAAGCTTAGCACACTGACAACACCCTGTTGTGCGTGTATATCGGCATATTTTCCCAATTCCGTCATGATTCCTTCAACGGCTCGCTTACCGTTAATTGATGTACTGTTTATCGAATTCGATAATACATATGGGAAGATTTAGATCAGGAAATATGCCCAAGAAACTGAGCAGAATCCGTGTGAAGCGCATGCGTATCGTATGAATACAAATGAAAAACCTGTTAAGGATCTTGGAGCAACTCAAAAATTCTTTACGGTCGCTTCATCGAGAGATTTCTAGTAGTGTTTTCTTAGACATGACTACTAGAGGACTTACGAAGCGCGTGCGTCGACGATGAGTTCCTCTTTGAATTGTCGTCGAATAATAACATTTTTCGAATCTCACTACATTTTCCCAATTCATGAATAGAAAAGCACGGTCACCTTCCCAATTCCCTTTCTTTGTTATCAATTCTACCACTCTATTTTTTTTTAAGATTGTGATCCAAATAGCCTTCATGAAGCTTCAGTAGCAGGGCGTAGACCTTGGAAGAAGAGGGGATTTTAGGTGGGTTCGTCACTTTCCTAGGCTTAGTCTTCGTCAGAAAACTTCTTTACTCCCTTCGTCATGCACGTGGCGTTTCCCGACGCGTTTGAGTGAGTACTCGACGTGGTATAAGGCGCAATGTGTGCACCCAACAACAATGTGATGGATTACTGTAACCATCCTATGTTCCTGAACTTATAATCTTGTAACAGAGCGCGCGTCGGCCGACGTGCCCCACCCCCACTAAAGATAGCACCGACTATTCAACACACACTGTACAATGGTGTTTGGGGAATACAAATACCTTAATGTGAGTCACAGTCCTCATATTATCGGAAATGCTTGGATGGCATCAGACATGTCTTGTGGAATCAAAATCATCGAACTAAAGTGCTTGTTTCAGTAGGGCGTCGCGCTCATGTCGTTGGGGGAGGGGCATTCAAGTTAGTGAGCCAATTGCTGTGCTTGGGACTAGCCTTAGGCAGGGGATTCTGGGGTAGGATGTGAGCAATGTATGTGTTCTCCCTGGCGTTTCTCCCCTCTCCTGGGCTTAGTCCAAGTGTCACCTACCATCGGCTCTGTTGTGATGTACCCCCCCACCTCCTATGGACATGAGCGCCCTTGTTTATCTCAACATGTCGGTTTCTGGTCACCTATGCATTTAAACGCCACTTTTTTCAGCGCAGCTGGAATGCGTGGCGGATCCTGGAAAGGGATTTGGTCATACCACATGACCCTCTTTTTGCATGAATTAGCATGATCTTATACATCAACCTTCAAAAATGAACCTGACGATACGTTATTTGTGTGTGAAGTCCAACTTTCCTGATTTGCTATTTAGTTCGGCGGGAGAGGATAACGCGGGGTCATTGGTGGCGCTCTGTTATCGTCTGCTCCTCTTAAGGCTTATCTGTTAGTCCAAGGGCACGTTACTATTTTGCGTCGCACGTGGCCCAGTTTCGGAATACCCGCGCCATCGGGCGGACTTGGGACCGCTGGTCCACTCGGGCGGCGAACAAGCGATGCGAGCGACGCGATTCGCTCCATCGCTTGTCAAAATCCGGCCTTGAGTGTGACGGCGGCCTGGAGGAGCAGACGAAAAGAGCGCCGCAGTCACCTTGCCCCCCAACTAACAATAAGTTAGCACCCTTTTCTCTTCATAGAACCTCGGCACTGATATTTTATGTGATCATTCTTGGACCGTATTAGGTTTCATATAAAAACTTTACTCAAAAGCCCGACATTACGACTGGGTTGTTTTCTTAGAAGGCTTAGTTCACCACCGTAGGAGCAAAACAGCGGCGCTCTATGTCAGTTGTGCTGGTAAAGTTTCTCTTTTTTCTTAATGAAAAGGTCTACGGCCAGGAAGGCGGAAATGTTGAGTTTTGATTTGGTTTTGAAACAATAATATCTTCACAGTTCAATAAAAAAATTACGATGCATTAGTTATGCGATGTTCACAAAGCGATTCAAATTAAGCTGAACGCGCTCTAGTCTCCGCTGGGACGGTAGCAAACCTTCATTAATTCAGACTTAACGTGTCGAGATTAGCTCAGACCAAAGTCAGTTTAGATAACAGGTTCAGAGCGCTTCTCAACACATTAAGTCTTGTTTAACCTACAGTTAGATCATAACCAAAAAAACCATTTTAATTAGTAGTTAGAGAGTTAACTTGTAAACCTAATTCGTAATTAGGCAGAGAAAAGAAATAGTGTGAGGTCGAGGAGGCGCAGACGCCACGTTGACCCACGAGTAAAAAGTACTCCGAAGGACTTTTTACTGGAGGGTCATACGTGTCAGACGTGGTGACTGCGCCTCTTCAATCCCGTGCTCTTTTTTCTTCTCTGACCAGCTCAACCTGTTAGGAATCAAAGAATGCAGCTGCGATCCATAATCTTCAGGTACTTTTGCAACTTTTTTTTTTCTTATTTATTCGTTTCCTGATATTTTGTCGTCTGAAATCTAAAGTAGGAAGCTCTTGCTTGATCTGGGCTGGATCGCACTCTCCATTCTTTATTCTTTGCTTAGAATCTCCGATCGTTACTTCTGATTGCGAGTTAAGGGTACTTTGCTACCGTCCCTGGTGTTTAATGGAGGCCTCAGCGATTCAGGGCTTACCTGCTTCCCTCACTTTATAGGGTTGTGCCAGCCGCTTATCGATCCCCTGCACCTGCTCGTTTTCCGATGAAGCCTACATAGTCATTACGGATGGGACCCACCCTATTGCACCTCTCGACACCTGAGATTCTCCCAATTTGATTTTGGTCCGCCGTTCTATTCAGTTTCGCTGGATTTCAGCCTTTAACATTTCTGTGATATTCATGGAGTCACCTAAACCTCCTGTGAAGGAATCTCTTGAGTCTGCGCAGTACCTGCAACTTGAAGAACTCATGTGCTCTAGAGTTTGCCTAGTGTAGTGCTGGTGCTTAGGAGGAGTACACACGAAAATTATTCCTTGTTTCCAGAAGGAGCGAGCCCTGGTCCTGCAAACTCAGCAGAACTACATGGATCTTGAAGAAGAAGTTCATTGAACTCTCCCAGCAGTCTCAACACGCTCAAACAGAATTACAGACGGTATGCTTCAGTTTCTTATAAAAAAAGGCTAATTGGCAGCAGTCTCCGTTTGTGAGATGCGCCACGCATTCGAATCACATAACAAAAATCTCGCCGTGTTGGGAACTGTCGTTATTTCTTTTTGTTTTGTTCTCTATTCCCACGTGGAAAATTCTAAATACATTCCC
>MU911870.1:0-24232 GCA_036418205.1 Ostertagia ostertagi
CGCGTCACACCCTCCATTTCACTGACTATTTACGAGGAATGATGTTAAGCAATTATAGCAATCTTGAAAAGGATAAAATTTTGTACTGCAGGAAGATTAAGCCGCTATTAATGGCTATGCATGGACCTCAACATGATCTCATTGCAGATTTCCTATGCTTGGCTTTGAATAGAATTGCTAGTTTCAGATTATCCACTGCTTCTTTTTCTACCAACTATCGCCTACTGAAAGAGTATGGCACAGTTTTAGCCCGATACAACCACATGTAATTTCCTGTGAAAGATGAATACATGGCTCATACCAAGGAACTTCTTAGCATGTTCTCAATTTCTTCAATTCTTGATAGAAATGGAATTGATTGTGTGGGAATGTCCGCAAGGACGTTCAGCTAAGCAGATGTTGATTGGATCACAATCACGTTTTAGTCGGATAGGAAGCGCAACGGTTAGAGGCGCAAACCTGTTCTGCTAGTTCAGACGTTGATCATTTTGCCTAACTGGCACCCTGGGTCCCAACTTGATGCGAGGTAATGTAATCTTAAAACACTTAGAGCTATCACAATAATGCTGACTCGTGAGCAAAATTCTTTACCCCAGGCGGGATTCGAACCCGCATTTTTCGCGCAATGGACAATTGTGATATTATGTCGTAACATTACCGAGGCACCATATCCTCTCAAATCAGCTCTTCTTGATCCATTTTTGTGATAACCTTCACATGGCAGGGTGTGGCCAAAAACAGCGCTTAACAATCAGCAACTTCTCAATGCATCAGTCGCTTACAGTGGTAGATTGCTGGCCAGAAACACAATCAAAGTCCTCCGTAATGCCAACGTAGTGCCTAAAAGCCCAACCAAACATTTGCAATAGCGTCTTCGTCGCTAGCATTCCATTCAATCCGGAAATATTGTGATAGCTTAATGGCTTAAGGGGTCACAACCAAGTTGTGTAGTCTGCAGATCAAATTCCGCAAGAGATTTTTTTTACATTCCTTCCTTGAAATATATTGTCAGTAGCATGCTCCGAATATAGAAACTGGTAGGATTTGAATGGAGCTACCCTTTGCCCCGTAAGACCAGGTGCATACATGGAGCACATTCGATTGCGTCTACAACTGCCCATGAACAATGCACGCATGGCGCATCCCAAGTCAACGGCTGGCACCTTTACCTACTTCTCATATCGTTTTGTTGTTCACACCGCATTACGCAACTTTTATGCGTTATTATTACTATGTTTACTACCATAGTTAGCGTTATTATTATTGTTCAGACGGAAGTGGTGTAGTGGCACTGTTTTCAGGCATACGGTCTGGGGATCAAATCCTGTGTCGTGCGCCGCACAGGTCAAGCAAGCCCACCAGGGTTGGTTACTTGGTAGCATATTTCACTGGAAGAATAAGAAAGATTGATCCTGAACGTCAGTTGGCCCCAAACCAGGGTCAACCGTGACGTTCACACTTTTTCAAAAACGACCCCCCACCTTCAGGGGGACGATGCGACCCCGACCACCACCATGAGATTTGGGAGGCTCCGCCAATACTACCATCCTTCTCCCTACCCCCACCACCACCTTCGCCCAATCAAATGGTTTGTTTTCTAATTGATTATCGAAACGATCAGTCCGACACAGCCCAACTCCCACCCACTTCCCCCCCCCCCCAAAACGATCGTCGAGCGGGGGCTCACGAACTACGTACTGATCTCACTCAACCCCTGAATGCGACCCTACTTCTCAAAACCACAAATCCGACCCCCTCGTTCTAATAGTTCGAACGTACGGTTGACCCTGCCCCGAACTCATAGTATAAGTCAAACCACAGTAAAAGTGCTACTGCGATTTTGGGTAGAAGTAGGCCTATGGAGCATCCGGGTAGGGAATGATTACCACCAAATGCTCTATGCTCTTTTATTTTATATTACACAATCTAGAGAGAATAACGATATAAAAACCAGTTAATTCGACGGCCTGCAATCAATAAAATAATCCTTGTTTAAGTGCGCTATGTTCGAGTACAGCGCATAGGGCATTTATGTGCTCAGTGGCTGTAATTTAATCCTCATAAACTGTTTTTGTGCGATTTGTTAATCGAATGGAACAAAAACGAAAGTATGTAGGAATGAAATGAACCCATTTTCTCTTGCATATAAACCAATGGCATTCAAAGGACGGCACTTTCAATTAGGTACGTGGAGCTGCAAATGTCTTTTGAAAGCATTTTGCCTTGTCGGTTAGACAATTTGACGGATTTCTTCCTTTTGTTTGTTTCTTCTCTTGCCATTACGTCTTCAATCCACAAATGTCAGGTTATGGTCCACAAAATGTCATTGAAGTGTTGCCTGTGAAATATTTATCCTTAAGAAAGGGCAATCCGAGTGAGGCGAAGTTTCAGGCTGAATGGGAATGTGTCAGGAATTGTCGCCTTGGTATTGTAATAGAAGCAGTCCGAGTTGCCACGTATGCTAGCCGAGCTTTTGTCACTGATGAGTGGCAATTGAGTTGCAATCTATGACGAAAGCTCTATGTGGGGTGATTGGCTAGAATGGGCGACGCTATCGCAAGGTGCGGGGCATTGTGGTGAGAATGAATTTAACCCTTTCGGACCTGAATTTTTCCCCGTGGAGAAATTTTTCTTCTAGCTATTGTTTATTACTTGTGAGCATATAGGTATCATTATGGCGAAATTTGGAAGCTATTCGATCACAAACAAAGAAACTAAGAAGCTTTGAAAATTGGCCCACCTTCTTAGTTTTTGAGCTTATGTCGAAACATTCCAAATTTCATAGTTATGAAAATTTGAATTTCATGGTGACAGTTGCCACCGCCAGGCAGGGTCAACCGTCCGTTCGAACAGTTCGAACGGGGGGGGTCGCATTTGTGTGTCTGGGAAGGGAGGGGGGTCGCATTGGTCGCATTGCGCGCCTTGGTGATTAGTGGCGCAGGGCATAGGTGTGTGCGAAAAAAGTTGCCGTTTCACTGGTTGTATATACCCCCCCCCCTCCCCCCCCCCCCCGCTCGACGGCTATTTTTGGGGAAAAAGTGGGTGGAGTTTCGGAGTTTTAGGTAGGTTTTGGGCTGTGTCAACTGGTCTCAGAATCAAATACTATAGAAGAGGGAGAGGTCGCGGTGGAGGAAGGCTGGTTGTATTGGGGGGTCGCAACTGTGTGTTGGGAGGGGTCGCAACTGGTCCCTCTCGAGAGGGGGGGGGTCGCAAAAATCCCGAAAATGTTCGAACGTGACGGTTGACCCTGCCTCCAGGGCAGGAAGTGTTGCAAAAGTGTGAGCAGCACTCTTTTTTCGTGAAAACGTGCAATTGCGTCAAGGGGAGGAAGAGACTTGTCAGATGCGTGACAATTCATTTTCCGTGAATTCCTACCAAGCTCAGAACTTAATCGTAGAGGATTCCCCGTATCCTTGTGATATCCCCCCGCCCCTGACGAGCTTCTACAAGGTAGGAGCAATCTTGAGGTCTTTCAATGAGAACTTCGTAGAGAGGAGCCCAGAAACTAACCCTGCCGTTCTTAAAAGCCTATTCAACATATGTCGTGGAGAGCCATGGCAAAGTCGATCTTCAGCCGCACCTCGTAGGATGGTCTATTTTCGTTTTCTATTCAATTTTCTTACCGACGCACAACCAAATGCAAAAAAAGACAGAGTCGTCATCCCATATCCTTGATCCTGAGATACGTTTAGCATTCTATTCGAATTCAGAATCACTTTAGCGGTAGAATTACTCGTACAACTGCATGTGGAGTCTAACGGTGCATTCATTTTTGTTGTCTAAACGCAGCGTCTGATTCTAATAGAGTGGCCAGCGATGGAAGATCAGTCTGGCTAGCGTAGAATTGGGTTTGGTTCACACTCGTGCCGACAAGCGATGCCATTCGCCATTATGATATCACCTCCAATTTATTGGACTGGTGCAGCCTAAAAATGGAACTGTAGGCGCAAAATAGTCCAAAATTGAAGAAAAGCAAGAATAATGAGAAACCCAATGACTTACATATTTCCTTATGGCATTTCAGCCCACCTACTAAAAAGCTTACCTCTGAAATAATAAAAGCAGAAATATTAATGTCGAGTATTCTGCACATCCATTTATTTAGTGAGCCTTCTTTTACCCAAATGCGAAAACAAATTGAGCTTCGTTCCAGGAAATTAGTTAAAAGAGCCCTATTGCTCGCACACATTCTCTACCACTCATCCGTTTCCGATCTGAAATTAATCCATTGAAATTGTAGTCTAGTTTTTTGGCAAGACATTTCATTCGCGCTTCAATCTCAATTACATATAACGCCCAATTTCAGTAACTAGACCCGGAAGTGCTATTTTGAGCGCTATAGATCAACTCAGGCAGCGAGCAGTCCTGGAGTTCTTCCTTCCGCTTCGCTTTCGGCTCTTGTGATAAATTTACACCCACGAGGTGATAGCATTGTCATTTTCCGAAGAGCGACGCGGAACAAACAGAACAAGAACAGATCAAACACGCACCATTTTTGGTTAAAAATGAGGTCGCGCTTAAACCAGTGACCACAATGGCTAAAGGGCGATGCTGTTTTGATGACGTCGCTGAACGTTATTGGAGGACTAGACTCCTCAGCTGACCTGGGAAGGATTGATTCCACCTCTGACGTTCCATGACGTCATCAAGACGGCAACGCCCTCCAGCTACCGTAATCAATACCTTGGGAGCTCTTCTAATATCGCCCTTTCAAGTAAATCAATCTCCTCATCAAGGTAGGTTGAGCGGTTATATTCCGGTCTCGCGCCGATCTTTCAGGCTTGGACGACCCCCTGTCATCGGAAATGGGCACCTTCTCTCACAAACCAGTTGGATTTCGTAAGTAATAGGACCGGGCTCTGGGTTACAGATATTTCTGAGTGTGACAAGTTAGCTTGGCAACCCAAAAACCTTGGTTTAATTATTTGTTCTTCATAGTCCTAGTCCTTTGGTTCATCGAGTCTCAGGGAACACTATTATTCCAACCAAACTCTTTTACTCGCGATCTCTTAGCGAGGCAAACCGCTTGGATCACTAGCTCATGGGTTCTTCCTCGTTACTTTATTATCACAGTACTTCTTGCAGTTCATGATGGCAGTGGATTGATTCTAGAAGACGACGTTTTTTGTATTTGCTTTTTCTTATTCACTTTTCTTTATTTTTGTATTTTTACTGGAACAACTTCAACTCGTTCGGTTGCTCTTTCTTTTTATGGCTCTTGAACTGCATCATGTAGCGCCTTTTCTCTGTACCGAACGGAATGAAATGAGAAGACAACAGGTTCATATGCAACATCTACACCCCTATCGAAGAATAAAAATTGAAGTCTGATTCCCGGACAGCACGTTGTGATAAGCTGCGACAAGCTTATCCGCTGCGACCGCTGCGATCGCTTCCATTTTTGCTAATCGCGGGGCCTTGGCGCCCTCTCGCGTGTTCTCCCGCGTTTCCCCCTCCTCTTAGCGCTGTGTCTCTACACCATACCACGAAGAGAAATTCCAGTGTTTTCTGCATTGCCTTTTGCTTTTCTTTCGCACCAAATGTTCCTCATCGCACTTCGTGCCCTATTTTCGAAAATAATACACCGATACGATCTCGAACCGTGCTTTCAAAAGAGGCCTAAACGTAACGAACGAGATTGGCCAACGCTGAGCGCTTTCTCCTTCGATTCTCATTCTTGAAGTAGTGTCCATGTTTGGCCTTCGGTCAGTTCTGGCACAGCATTTTATATAGTTCTAGTGTCTGTGCGGATACCAACATTATGTGAACTTCACGAGAGGAACTTTCGTCAAGGGAACCTTGAAAAAATAAAACGAAAAAAGAAGAAACGGCTAAAAAGTGGTCCTACAATTTGGTCTCGGCTGCACAAGCACTAAACTATTCTTTGAGCTATGTTTCGATGATATGAACGCCTATGAAGCCATGTTGGAAAATCCTGACTAAGACCCATGTTTCAGATGAACGTTTGGGATGAGATCAAATCTTTAGCATCGACTCCTGTCGAGCATCTTCTTCCTATTCTCCTACTCGCCGTCATTTTTATCATTTTCCTGATTGCCTGCTTGTTCGAGTGGTGGAGAGAAAGACATGCAGTGGTACGTTTGACTATAAACTAGTTAATCCGTACGTGCTGAGGTAGAGTTGAATACCAATTGTTAATTTAGGATCTCTCTATACCACCGCCGGTACAGACACCGAAAATCACCGTAACAGATGGAAAGACGGGTGAAGAGAGGGTGCTCTCTCAGGAATAAGATGATCTCCACGGCTCCTGTACATACATGTGCATTTCTTGTGCTCAATACTTGAGTTCATTTGACCGCTGTTTGGGGTCACTTTATGGTTCCTTTTTGAGGGCAAGGGTCATGTCGGAAAGTGGCGGGAGCGATCTGTGGCAACATTGACAAGCAGTCTGGGTAGCTCATGGCCCGTAGCCCTACCGGATCGCTCCGCCCACGCACCGGCATATCCTTTGCTTTTGAACATTTTCAAATAAAATTTTCTTGATGTCTTCTAGTTACTGGCAATGATACCAATATGTAACCCTTTACCTAGTGTCCAGAACCGGTAACCTTCGACGCTGTAAAGGAATGTTCAGAGTACAATTGTGGGAATTTCGTTCCACCAAAATGTTCGTTAGGCTGTGGAACTCGATTCTCGCATTTCTGATTGGGTATCATATCATCTTCTTGTCTTTTAATTGATAAATGGTGAACTTTCCTCTGATATGTTGGTGTTCACCTGTTACATGAGGTTGCTAATGAACCTTTTTTGACAAAGTTATGCTTACCGAGAGATTTATGTATAATCTTCTCGTCTTTCGAGAGCGATGTATACAGTCCAAAGAAGGCAGCGTTCCTACGTGACGCTTATCAGACGAACCAGGGTTAGCCAAACTTTCCCACTTAAATTCTTAAAATGAAGCAATACCAGCAATGGTGTTCCTAAAAAACCTAGTAGTGAAAATTTTTTGGGAAGGACACTAATTTTGTTTCTCAGATTGAGAGATTTATAGATCCAGTCGAGGTCACGGAGGCTACAATTATTTCTTCACTTACCTCACCAATAAGAAATTACTATAAAAAGAAGCCTCGCAAATTTTTCCTCCGAAATGAGGAGTAAGGACAGTGATGGAACCGGGGAAATTTCTTCTCATTCTCACTGAAATCCTTGCCCCTTAAAGGCACGAGTCAGGATTGAATTGATGCGTTATTTTGTTCGAACATTAGACAAGGGGCGCAATGAGGAACATTAGTGAGGAGAAAAAGCAAAAAGCACCATAGAAAACTCTAAATTTCCCTTAGGAGGCCGGCCGTAGTACGACGGAGAGACACAGCGCTGCGAGAGAGTGAGAACGCGAGATAGTACGTCATACGTGAGAGTCGCAGAGACCACGTATGCTGTGGTGCGTAGCGTTTCTCCTCCTGGGGTCAGCTCATCGTCGCACGCGGCGATCGCACTCGCCGCGTGTGCGGCGATTTCGCGATGTGGTTTTGTGCTCGTCCATGCTGTTGTCCACCGTTGCAGCCCTTCACATTTGATTGTCAAGTGACGAGGTGGCTAGTCCCAAGCACAGTAAGGCTCTTCCACTTTGATGTCTCCCATGGACATGAGCGGCAGAAATTAAGTTTGGAAATTAAGAAACGCTGCGGAGAACATTGGAACTTTCTGAAACAGTCTGAGTGAACGAACCATAGTAAACTGCGTATTAACGTCATGTAGAATGGGCGTCATGTGAAAACATATCGCCATACTGCATGATCTACTCTCTTTCACGCCATTGGGGAGAAAGGGGGTCAGTCAAATTAAACAGGTCACTCAAACAGCGCCTAAGTTGCTCATTCGGCAGTAACGAATCGATAAAATTAACGAACTTTCCACTCCAACAGCCAAAAGAGTGGAAGAGGGCTAAAACCATATTCGTTTCCACCGCTAATGAATCCTAGCATGGCATTGTCAGTGCATTGGAAAACAACCCGGTTACCTTGGGCCAGAACCCCGTCCAGTCCACACTAAGACAATAGTTGGCTAACGCGGATAATAGCTTTATCTATCAATCGACAGTGCCGCCGAAACTAGCGATGTGTCCGATGGTGACTGGCCACCACCTACTCCACCTCACCACAGCTTCGCCGCGTCGATCGCCGTGCGGCGGCCGCGGCGCGACCCCAGGGGCGAGAAACGCACGTCTTCACGTATGCTGTGGTGGATTATGCTGGCAGCGCCGGCAGCGCGGCGAGCAAGGCCTTAGCGCCATTACCGCGCACTTTTGGGTCACGATAGTGTCGTGTCCTCAGTGCTTGGGGAGCCCACTATCGCACCCTGGGAAGAACTTCTGCTGGTTGCCTTAATCCTGACTCTTACCTTTAAGCTTGAGCTTGTACTGCTTACTGAATGCAAAAGAACAATTGTTATGCTATAAAGGGTTAGTGCTGACTTGATGAAGTAATCAAATAAGCATTTTCAGAAGAAAGGGTGAGCATCAGCGGGTAAGCCGTATCGAACGGAATGAATGAAAACTTCTGTAAGAAATAATGTAAATGGTTATTGCTGGTGGCCGGTGGACCTCATCATCTTGGCCTCGTCGCTCACTTAGGCCGAGGATGGCCTCATTCACTTTGAGCCTGGGTGGCCTCATCTTGGCCTGTGGCCTCATCTTGCGCCTGGTGGCCCACTTGGCCTGGTCGGCCTTCATCACTTGGCCTGGTTAGGCCTCACTTGGGCCTGGGGTGGCCTATCACTTTGGCCTCGTGCGCCTCCTGGCCTGGTGGCCTCATCACGTGCGGTTGTCTCTTCTGCTCCAGAACTCATGGCTCCGAAGAAGAACCCGACTGATACAGCGCCGTCTTGGCTCCAACCCATCTTGGAAAGATGGGACCAATATTTCGAGAGGTTTGACCGCATGTTTGAAGTTTTTGTAAAACTGCAGGAATCTCAGAATTTAATACTTAAGAAACTGGACGCCCTTGAGGAAAAAGTTTCAGCAAAGACCGACCAAGGCGACCATTCCAGGCCTGCTCTTTATAGTGCCCTGGTTAAGTTCAAGGCGGACTCCAAGATTGTCAATGAAAAAGCATGCCGGATCACCTGGGTGGGCATTGGTGAGCAGGCCACGGAGGTCGCCACTAATGCATTCGACAAGGAAGCTATTAAAGAGGTAATTGTTTCGTCAGGGGATCAAGAGCTCCTTAATGAGTTCAATGATGGTAAAATTGTCAGTCACAGATATCCTAAAACGAAACCAACCTCAAAAAATGCTAGGCCTCGCATAATCAAAATTAGTCTAGGTAGCCAGCAACTTCGTGACAGATTACTAGATCACATGCGATCCGGGAGGCTTTCGATGACAAAGGAGTTTGTTCATTCCTATGCCAGAAGAGACTATACAAAGAGAGCTAGCCTACGATCGTTCTCTTCGCAAGAAAGCGGGACTCATGAACCGTGAAGAAGGTAAGCTTTCCTACATTGTCCGTGATCTCGTCATACACAAACTAAGGACCCCCCGCGACCTCCTGTTAATAGCCTTGTCAGTCACTCCTCTCAGCCGATCGATCGAGCCGATTTGACCATGTTGGGTACTTCACCTGCCCGCCATGCTCATATCGATTCTATTTCGACTGAGTCCGAGTCCCCTGTGGCCACTCGCTAGGAAACAAGGATCAATCAATCGGAGCAAAAATGTGTCGAACACCAGCATGGCTTACCTTTCAAATTTGCAGACTAATTCACAGACCACTCACCAATTCCTCCTACTCAATGCCGTTCGGTAGTAAACAAAATACCTGAGCTTAATTTCCTCCTCCGGCATAAACCTAACGCGGTATTTATAACAGAAAGTTGGTGCAAGCCCAACTCCATACATGATGTCATCCTCAGTCTCAATTCAACTTATGTTGTACACCGTTGTGACCGTGAGGGCAGCAGAATAGGTGGTGGGGTTGTAACCCTTATCCATAAGAACATTTCGCATAATCTTCGTTTCAAGAAAGACTTCCACGAGCTGATCCAATCAGTGGGCGTTGAAATCTGTACTCACCGTCACAAAATCCTCTGGGTCCTCGCTTACCGTAGCCCATCGTGCTCCGCTGCCGCCTTCTCCGAATTCACAGATTTCCTTCGTGTAATTTTTAGCGAATGGGATGGCCACATTGTTCTTTTGGGCGATTTCAATTTCCCTTTGATTGACTGGGTTACCCTTACTATTAGGGGTAATGTTTCCTCTCCTATATCGCATTCATTCGTTTCCTTCACCAAAGAGTTCAACCTAGAACAAGTTGTACAGGCCCCAACCCACGGTCTAAACATCCTCGATATAGTTCTGACTTCTGAGTCCAGTATGGTGGAGGATCTTCAAGTGCTCCCCCCATTTAGTACTTCAGACCACAAATGCGTCGGCTTTAACATCTCGGGCCCATCTCCGAATCTTACTAGACCACCAAAATCATACAGGTGTTTCTCAAAAGGAGATTATGTATCCATTAATTCCGCTCTGGCCAGAATCAACTGGGTCTCATTAAGTAATGCCTGCTCTAGCGTCGACTCTTTTTATTCCGCATTTCTCAATGTATGTTACCAACTAATTGATAAGTACGTGCCGCTTAAGAAATATAGAGAAAAAACTGAAGTATACCCACGACGAATTTATCTCTCAGGAACAGAATTAAGCGCATGCACTCCACCTCCACGATGCTGGATTCTAAGTACTACACCTATCAGAGGAGGTTGAGACGCGCACTTCTTCGGCATCAGCTCACGGAAGAAAAGAAAGTAGCACTATGTAGAAATCAGAAACGCTTTTTTAGTTATTGTAGGAAGAAGCTGAAGCTGTCATACAGTATCCCTAACTTGACTTCCTCAGACGGTGTCATAATTAGGGACGATCTAGGCAAGGCTAACTTATTTGCTAACTTCTTCAAAACAGTGTACAGAAGGTCATGTGATTCAAACGCTTGCTTACCAACAAGAACGGGTGATTCCTTGGATTGGGTTGACATTTCAAACAACTCTATTTACTCCATCCTGCGCAGACTTCCGAACAGGCTGTCTACCTCCCCGGATAAGATTCCCTATATTTTTCTGAAGAATGCTGCTCTCGGGGTCACATCAGCTCTCACTGTATTATTCAACAGAATTTTACTTCATGGTGATGTCCCTAAATTGTGGAGGATAGGCTTTGTCAAGCCGATTTACAAGAAAGGTTGCAGAAGCGATGTCTCTAATTACAGGCCCATATGTTTAACCAGCTCCGTGAGTAAAGTTATGGAACGCTTGGTTTGCCAAAAATTACCTGTTTCTTGATGGAAAGAAATTTGCTACATAAATAATCAGCATGGTTTTCTGAGGCGTAGGTCTACATTGTCGGCCTTACTGTCCACACTACCTCTATGGCACAGAGAGATTGACAAAGGGCATTTCGTTTCAGTCTGCTATATAGACAATGCCAAGGCTTTTGACTCCATCTCAATACCACTGCTTCTTAGGAAATTAGAGGTTTACGGCATCAGGGGCCGTCTGCACCAGTTCTTGCGTTCTTTTCTCAGTGACAGGACCCAAGTAGTGCTCGTCAACGACTCCCATTCTTATTCCTATCCTACGCCTAGTGGCGTACCTCAAGGTACGTGTATTGGGCCGCTAATGTTCCTAATATATGTAAATGACTTGGTTGACTCTATTCAGCTGGCGCCTACTGCAGTCTAATGCGTTGTATGCATTCAAAAATCTTCACGGGATAACGACTGTAACAAGCTTCAGAGCGCAATAAACTGTGTTGAGGCTTGGTCTAGGAAGTGGGGAATTTGAACATCTCTCTTCAAAAAACAGCTGTTATGGGGCTCGGTAAAAATCATCCTAGATTCACGTTCTCGATGTGTGGCGTCGAGCTCTCCCGAGTAAGTAGAGTTCGGGATCTTGGTGTTGTCTACACCGATAAGCTTGAGTTTGATGAGTTTATACGCGAAACAGTTTCTAATGCAAGCTCTAGGGCTAATTTCATTTTGAGAGCTTTCAAAATGCGCGAACCTAGACTGCTATTTTATTTATTCAATCTCTACGTTCGCCCGATCCTTGAATATTGCTCACCAATCTGGTCGCCGTTCAAAAGATCGTTAATCGAAGAAATTGAAAAAGTTCAAAGAAGTTTCACTTATCGCTGTTTCATGCGCAAAGGTTTGTCAACATTATCCTATGATGAGCGCCTTAGTATGCTTCATGAAGAGTCTCTTGAATTTCGACGAAAGTTAATTGATTTCGGATTGATGTATAAACTTGCGATGGATAAATTGAATTTGAAATTGACTGACATTTTTGAAATGTCGCCTTCTATAGGGGTATCAAGAGGCCACCCCTATCGTTTACGACCCGACAAGCCCAACACACACGCGTACGGAGAAGCGTTCACTGTCAGAGTGGTTTCACTCTGGAACAAACTTGATTCAGATTTTTTCAGATGGAAACATACTAGGACGTTTCAGGATCACTTATGTAGGTATCTCAAGTGCCGAGTGGCTGCTCCAGATACGAGTTTTGGAAATGTATCGCGTGACGGCAGGTGCGCCTACCCCCGCCACATGACTTTGCTGGAATGGGGTGCGTGCCAGCCGCCTCCATAGCGCAGAGCGAAGTGCCGCCGCTCATGCGTGCACTCGCAATGAAACACACTGGGGTTCAAATCCAGTGCCGCCTAAAAGTGTTTGCAAGCGGCTCGGCATTCTCGTTTACAGCTCCTGAGTTGAACAAATGTGCTTCTGCGTGATTCTGATAGGTTTGTCGCCTAAATGGTTGCGCCAATTTCCGTCGTCTGGCAGTCCAGTTCCTGAGGTAGGGGGAACTGATCGATACTGTAAGTGGTTTCGGTTTATACGATATGCTATCTTGGACATCACTTAACGTTTCGATATTTCAGCCAACACGATCGATCAATTATTTCCTTCCTTGCTAGCCTCTTAATATCGCCTCCTGTTCATAATTGTCTTGTAATGACCTAACAATAGTCCCACTCACTACTTCGCTTTTTTTTAAACATTTTTTTAATATTCTTATTGACCTTCTTGTAATCGGACTATTTTTTTTCATTTGAATAATCAACAACCATTTATTCTTTTTCAGCCCAGTATTCCCCTTCCCTACCTCATTACGGCTCTAGGAGGGGTTGGCGGACCTACTAAGTTGGTATCCGGAGTCGCTTTTCCCTCTTGGCGGCTTGCAATGTTGGCCGGCCATTGCCCTTCTCCTCCTAGGTGGCCCTTTGGGATCTCCCCCTCCCCCCCCGTACTCTATTAGCCAATAAGCTGCTTTTCAAAACTTGTCTCATAACTTGTTACATATCTTTACTCTGAACTCCTGTATAATCCTATGCTATGTATTAATTTGCTGTACAGTATATGCATATATTTATATATTTACACGCTATTGTGTTACTGTTCCCCCATTTTAATTTAACGTTATCTCATTTGTGCAATAGTAAATAAATAAATAAAATAAAATAAATCGTATAACTTCGTCCTGCTCCAACTCCCCAGGTATTGTAGATGCAAGAAACCTCAAAAGCTGGATCGACTCAAGAACTAAATACAGTGAATCATACTTCGCGGTACCCGACAGGAGGGCCCATCGCGCGTGCCCTAGTAGGTCAGAGACACGGATCGAGTCGGCACAGGGCCGTACTGAGCAATTGCGCTAAGTTGAATGGCAGCATTGTACACTCCACACACACCAATCCGGAGCTGCGGACTCGTCCTCTGCCTTCTCGCTGCGCGACGAGCCTCCTGTCGGGTACCCTGTAACTTCAACAGAACAAAATGCAAAAAAATTCTCCACGTCCATGCTCCCCTGAAAAAGTGTTATGTCAAGGTAAGGCCAACAAAATAGGGCGGAAGTGGTGTAGTGACAAGTGGCGCGCTTACCACGCGAGCGGTCCGGGGATCAAATCCTGGGTCGTGAGTCGCCCGGGCCAACCAAGCCTTCCATCCCTCCGGGGTCGGTTAATTGGTACCAGACTTGTCTGGGGAGGATAAAAACACTGACTTGAACGGCTGGCCCCGCAAGTCATTGTATAGGCCACATCGCATTCAAACGCCACTACGAATGTACAAATGGAAGTAGAATGCGTGCCGCATCCCAAAAAGGGATTGATCAACGGCAAATGCTTTATCCTTTATCCTTTAAGAACAAAATTGAAAATTTGCTGGAGGTACAACACTTCAAGGAAAGAAGTTGTTTATTTTTATTCATGTTACTATAGTAAAAAAGGAGGCGACGAATTATCATGAAAAATGGAAAATGGTGGTACAATAGGGAGTATAAAGGAAAATTAATTAGAAAGCAATAATTACTTAGTATGGCACATCTACTGAGGAAGGGAAAAACAATCAGAATGGCTGTGGCACAGGGGAAGGTGGGGAAGGAAGGGGCGATTTAGAAGGGGAAGGGCAATAGCCGGCCAGCATTGCAAGCCGCCTGGGAGAGTTTACGGCTTCGGTTATCAACTCACTATGTTCGTCATCCCCTTCTATGGCTACCGTGGACGAAAGGGAGCGAGGGGGAGGAATGAAAATGTGCTAACCATAAGCCTAAAGAAGAATACAGCCACAGTTGTTCAAGGGATAGAGGATCGGGATGGAGGCAGTAAAGTAGTGAATACACAAGCTCTAAGATAAACATGTAAAGTGCGTGAATACTACTAGGATATTACTTGACAAATAAAATAGGGATGGGATTGGGTGAAAGTGAGCGAGGAGAGGATGGTAGAATGGTAGAAAAGAGAATCGATACCTCTTAAAATAACGAAAATGTTAGTTTTATTCAAGGTGGTATATGTATCACTGAAAAGTACTCACATCTATCGAGTCCCCCCCCCCCCCCCCATGCCTCAGGAAACTCGGCTGCCTGCTGCCTTATGACAAGAACGCGTGACCGCACAGTACCGAAATAAACTAACCACCGAGATTGCTGAAGCAAGTGGTACGCTAGTATGTTACTGGCGCTGCAAGAGAGAGTGTTTAGCAAACATTTTTGACGCCTTGGATTTGAACCCAATGATGTATGTGAGGAGTGCACGTATGAGTGTGCAGCACTCCCACTGCGCTACCAGGCCGGTGTACAGGGGGGCCAAAAAAGAGTCACTTCCATTCACATTCAAAACAGAATTAATTACACTTTGCCAAACCAAACCGAATGAGCTCAATTGCATATTGAAGAGCACATTCTATTCTATCAAAAAATTACATAGGGCTTCTACACCGACGACATCAGAAGATTTTCCCACGGAAACATGGTTCACGGTACGAGCTCAACGGGTCGTCGAGAAACCATAGACGATTACGACGTCTCTGGTCAAAAGCCATTTGCATAGTCAGAGCTAGTCCCTAAGAAGCCATTCACCAGTTATCCGATTGAAGAAATTATGTAGCAGCTTCAGAATGGAGCGATTATGGTAGGCCTCCTTGAGCTCGACGGTGATGACAGATGACGTCATATTCTGGAGACGGTGAAGGCAGCGAAGGTGGGCCTGATTCTGCTTATGGGGGGACATCTAAGGAATATTTCGCCGTATAACTCCCAATAACAGCGGCATCCTTTGCGACGAAAAGTTTGATGATATGCGCCATGGGCAAAGTGACTCTTTTTTTTGCCCTCCCCCCTGTACATTTCCCAGCTACGGTCAACCGTTCGAGGAGCAGACGTCCATGCTGTCCTATGGAACCATTTGCCAACAGCTCGTTTCTGAAGTGACCTGTTGCCGTTTGAAGTACATTGATAACTGATCCTGGAATGTTTGGGTACGTTTCCACCTAAAGAAATCAAAACCGAGTTTGTTCCAAAGCGAAACCACCATAGCTAATGTTTCCTCCTCGTATGTATGCCTGTTAGGTTTGTAGGGTCTTGTGCGATAGCGGTGGCCTGTGGAGTTCCCTGTAGCTGGAGACATCTCAAAAATACCATGTAAATTTAGATCGATTTTATTCATCGCCAGTTTATACATCCATCCAGAAATCAATTAACTTTCGTCGAATTCTAGAGACTCTCCATGAAGCATGCGAAGGCGCTCACCATATGTTAAGCGTTGACACCCCTTTGCGCATAAAACAGCGATAAGTGAAACTCTTTTGTACTTTCTCGATTTCTTCAATAAGCGATCTTTTATGTGGCGACCATACTGGCGAACAATATTCTAGGATTGGGCGAACATAGGGATTGAAGCAGATGGAATGGAAGTTCTAAGTTCCCGCATTATGAACGAACCTGCATTAGCAAGCGTTTCACGAATGAAGTCATCAGACTCAAGTTTGTCACTGTAGACCACCAAGGTCCTGAAATTTACATACTCGAGAGAGCTGGGCGTCACACATCGAGAATGTGAAGATGGGATAGTTTTTCCCAAGCCCCATGTTAGCACTTTTTTGGAGCGAGATGTTCAACTGCCACTTTTAGACCAAGCCTCGACACTGCTATGGCGTCTTGAAGCTTACGACAATCATTTATGGTAAAAAATTTCAGAATCATCAGCATACAGACTGCAAAATGCGCCAAGAGGGATAGAGTCAATCAAGTTATTCACATACAGTATGAACATAAGCGGCTCAACACACCCCGAGGCACACCACTGGGCGTGGGATAGGTAAATGATCGGAATTCATTTATGAGAACCACATTTCTCAAGAAGGAGATGTTTTGAAGTGGAGTCAAAAGCCTTTGCGTAATCTATGTAACAGACCGGAACGAAATGCCCCTTATCAAGCTCTTTCTGATAGAGGGAGCTTGTGGACATTAGGGCCGATGAAGTGGACCTGCGTTTCAGAAAGCAAAAAAAAACAAGTCCCTACCAACCCTTTCCAAAGGGTTGGTAGGGACTTGTTTTTGAAGGACTTTTTGAGCTTTTTTTGATTCGGCGTAAACCGAAACAACGCCGAACCTTTTTAAGTGAGGCTCAACCCTGGAGAACATACGAATTTTGCGGTACATCATAGTACGCTATGGCGATAAACATCAACAGCAAGCGTGAACGGAGAAATTAATTAATTCCATATCGACCAAGCGGGCGTCAAGCCCATCCTCTAACTGCCGTATAACAACGGATGTTCCTCACTGTTACTATTCGGACGACTGATTTTCAGTCATGACTATTTTGAAGCTCTTTCGAATTTTGCCAACCGAAATATTTGCAGGCTGGATGGTCTCCCTAAACGCACTGGGGTTTCCTTTGCGCTTCTTTCGCCAACAACAGCGCTTCTCGACGATTAGTGATTTTTCATCAGCAATCCATTCGATGGGTTGCTTATATGGAGAAACCATTTCTGCACGCGGCATTTTCATTAGAGTTAAAGGCAATTCAAGCTTAAACTGATGAGGTAATTCTACTCAAATGTGATGTAGGGGCGGGAGGGTGACCGCCAGTGGAGAAAAAAGGAAGGAAAATCCTGAAATACACAGGAAATACGAGCCTTTTGCTCTACGTTGCGGAGAAGTTCAAAAGGCCGGCAGGGAGATGAGAGATAATGTGAGCGCGGAGAGCGGTAGAGAAATCCGAGAAGAGAGAGGCAGAAAAAGGAAGAGCAGATCAGCATTGCGACGCAGACAAAATATCGAGCGGTGGGCGGAGCGTGTCGCAACAGGAGGAGCGTGTCAAAGTCCTTGGCCCCTAGCGCCTTAGTGACGCATTTGGATGCGGGAACTTGGCGAGTCGCCTGCAGCTGCGTCCCATGCACTTCTAGCCACTTTAAGGGCTTATTAGGTGGGTCTGAGCCCGAACTTTGCCTTTAAGCGTTTGTAAGCGTTTCAGTCTAGTAATAGAACATTCCGTAATTTTCCACTCTCGAATGGGAATCTATCACGGGAATCTATTTTCGTTAGAGAAGGAAAATTTATTGAGTGGGTCGCATAATTGACTCGAACCTAAGGAGTCGGGTGCAAACGGTGGCAGGTACTTCGATGGAATTCCCCATCTCGGTCGGTGTGCACCAAGGCTCTGCGCTTTCCCCACTCCTATTCATTGTCGTTATGGATGCCATTTCGCGTGATCTTCAGAGCCCGCTCCATGGACGCTTCTTTATGCTGATGACGTGATGCTCGCCTGCGAAGACAAACATCTGCTCGAGCAACAGGTGCAAACCTGGTCCGACCGTCTGGCTATGTTCGGGCTCAGGTTGAATGTCAAAAAGACAGAGTACTTGACCACCGATTCGAGTGAGCCAGGCTCTATTAAGATCAATGGTACTGAGCTCACACGTACAACAACATTCAAGTATCTTGGATCAGCAATTGCGTCTGACGGCAGCCTGGTCTCGAGTAAAAATTAAAGTAAACTCCCAAGTGAGTGCAACTTGGTCCAAATGGCGCTCGATGAGCGGCATCCTCTGCGATGAGAAGATATAAGAACGACTGAAATCTGAGATTCACAGAACCGTCCTCCGACCAGTCGCCATTTACGAAGCAATGCTGGCCCGTAACTGAAGTGGTCGGGGTCTCAGTGTGATGGAGACGAAAATGCTGCGCTGCATTGCCGCGGACACGCGCCTGGACCACATTCGCCGATGTCGTATAACTTTGCGATTGGAGCGATTGTGCACAAATTGCAGGAGCGACGGATCGCTGGAGCGATCCATCGCTGCGAGCGACGGGAGATTTACACGGCCGACCAACGATAATTCGGCGTCATCAGCTCGTAAATGTCCCGTCGCTCGCACTGCGAGCGACGCGAGATTTACACCGCCAACCACCGATAATTCGGCGCCACCAGCTCGTAAATCTCCCGTCGCTCGCACTTTGGAGCGATCCATCGCTCGGGCCGTGATAAGTGCCTTGGCCGTTGTGGCAGGGAGCTGCGAGCGACGGGACATTTACGAGCTGATGGCGCCGAATTATCGTTGGTCGGCCATGTAAATCTCCCGTCGCTCGCAGCGATGGATCGCTCAAGCGATCCGTCGCTCCTGCAATTTGTGCACAATCGCTCCAATCGCAAAGTCTGACATCGGCCATTCGCAACAATACCATCAAAAACGGTTCGGTGTGGCTCCCATCGCTGATAAGATGCGCGAAGCTCGCCTGAGGTGGTACGGTCACGTCCTTCGCGCTAATGATGAGAGTGTCCGTAAGATCGGTCTAGACTTTAACGTGCCAGGAAAGCGGCCAAGAGGACGCCCGAAGCAACGTAAGATCGGTCTAGACTTTAACGTGCCAGGAAAGCGGCCAAGAGGACGCCCGAAGCAACGATGGCTTGATACGTTGCATGAGGACTTGAAATTAGTTGGCCTTCACCCCGATCAGGCACATAATCGGAAAAGTGGCGTCGTCATACCAGGAAAGCGGACCCCGCCACCGTTTGGGACAAAGAATAGGAAGTGAAACGGGAATCTATCCTGCTTTGAACTACTGAAATAACAGAAGGGTTGAGACTGGAGGGGAAGAAATAAAGGGGCGAAGGAAGGTGGGAGGGGAGGGTGGGGCATATCTCGCAAAGAGTAGTGGTAAAGAGGAATCTTACACTTCTTACCTGCATTCCTGAATGGGAAGTTTCCTCAAATACGCTTCCCCTCCCCCACTTGAAGAGACAAATGCGTCCCCGTTGCTGAAAGTCTCACCCTGCTGTCATTACCTCAGCCGCTATAACCAGCGGCCTAAATAGCGAACGCTACCCCCCCCCCCGACACAAAAAAACTCCACCGCAATAAACCCTTCGGTGGCTCTGTTTGCAGGCTTTCGTGAGGTGAAGCGCTCCAGCCAATGGGGCGCTGCGCCTTGCCGCCGAGCTACCGTAGCCGAACTGCACACACAACCCTCGTGTTGGGACCGACATGTCGTGGCCGCTGTCGCGTTTCGCGGTGTGCTTGTGAGGCTTTCAGTACTGCTTCGTGGAAGTTTCATGTAAATTGGAAAACGGTGGGGGTGCTATTCATCTTCTTTGGGTGTCTCTCCCTCATCATTACAATTTCTGTTACTTAAACTATCTGATTGCATGAGTACAAGTCTCCTTCTTGCAAAAGTGGATAATTGGGAAGGGTTTTTTCTGTACTAAATTGCAAGTGTGTTGCTATAGAGTTTCAACTCAGGAAATTAGGTTATTTTGTCAAATGGGATGGCATTCGTCTCCTTCCTTATTGCAGTTTCTTTTCTCCATCAGTTGACTGCCAAATGGTGAAAAGAACAACGCAGCTGTTCCTTTTGACAGTAATAAAGATCTTGTTTATCTGAAGTTCAAAGGGAGTTGTCTGTTTTCCGTGTAAGAAATGAGATTAAGTCCCATCGAGCACTTTTACTTCGCATGTCAGTAGTCATTCAATTCCACCGTTGAGCTCTTAGCTCAGTTCTTACGTGTTGCGTCCTAATTTCCTCTCTTCATAATCTCTGCAGTTCTTTCCAGGATGGGTGTTGAAACTCGACGTGCAACGGCAGGTGGACGACACAAAAAGACAACTCCACCAATATTCAGCCATGAATTCGTCATCCAGAATCACGGCGATATTATGAGTTGTGTGCTGATGGTCTTTATCGTCGGCCTCATGTTCCCTGTAGGTTGATTTGCTTTATTCAAATGATTTTGATGTTGTTCCTCAAAGAGAAATGCTGCAAGCTCACTTCGCATAGTTTGCTTCGCTCAGAAATCCGAAGAGACCATCGTCATACGTTCTTTCTTCATGTTCATGAAAAAATGATTAAATCCTGGGGGCGGTTATAGGGAGGAGCTTTCCGTTATAAATCTATCCAAGGTTTTCGTTCACAAACAGCTTCTTAGTGTTGAAAATGTCTACACCAACTTCCACAAGTAGAGACTTTGACTGGACAATACTTTTGCTGGATTTACCTCAGCTCGGTGCCAGCTCTCTCAGTTCGCTTCCGCATCATAATTCGTCTTTTATTTGGTGCTGAACCGAGCAGTTTCGTGAACCATATATCGAATTTCAACTTTGTTTTACTCACAGTCGAGGAAAACGTCTTTCTGAAAGTGACGAAAAGCCTCAGTATTGCTAGCTTCTGCTCATCGTTGTGTCTTTCCTGCCATGAACACAGCATTATCAAAGAATTTTTTGCCATGTGAATGATGTGCACGTTCATTCATTATTCATCCGATTTGGAGCAGAGCGTAAAGCTGTGAAGGCTAATTGGAAAATTAGTGCACGTACCAAGAATCGCTGTAAAAGGAGGTTAATGTGTGAGTGACGTGTGTCACTTATCCGCACAGAGCGCCATGTTGGTGCTGCAGGATATATGGAGTTTTTTCTCCTTTTCTACCAAGAAATAATCTTCCAACAGTCAACACTAGGAGTCTCACGTGGATAATCCGTAGTAAGCATTAGAGCGACCTTAGTCGTAAAAGTTTCTGTGTTTGTAAAAGAGAAGGAAAAGCGGTCCAATAGTTCGGGGGGGGGGGTGTAGTAGCTCTGAGCGCCCCCTGTTATTTGACAATCTCTACCTAAAGTCCTCTTACTATTTGCTACAGTTTTTAACATGATCTGAACGTCATTCACTTTGTTGGGATGTTTCAGAATCTAAAGAGTTTGGGAAACCCTAGATCAATACTTTCATTCTACTTACCTGCATTAGCATGTTTTTGCTGCATTGTGCAGAATAGGTTTTTTTTTCACTTCCAAGACTCTACCGCAGCTACCTCATTTATTCGGAATCAAATTTTAGAATTGTTTCTTTTCTTTTGTCGATTTTGACTTGTATACAACATCATCATTTTTTCGTACAGCTATCAGCCTACTGTTACCGTTTCGTAGCTCCTCAATACAATGAAACCGTCAACGTCACATCCGAGCTAGGTTCGTTAGTCTCTTTTTTGTCGAAGGGCGCTTCTTTCCTTCTGCCGTCATAAAAAATGGTGTAGTTGATAAGCGGTTTTTTTTCTGCACAAAGTATGGCGAAAGTGGTGTTGTCCAAGTTTATCGATCATGTATTATAATTATCAAACCATTTTCCCGCAATTCTAGAGAACAATCTGTTTTGAGTTCATGGGTCGAATATTGTGTCGGTAATCCTCGACCTTCTTCCGATTTGAGGTGCAATTCTCGAATTCCACACAGGCACCTGAACATGTCAGAAAAAATAATATTTGTCATTAATCTCTCGGGCAGAACCCGCACTGCATAGCATTCGAAACGTTTCATACCCTGATCTTTTTGTCCCCGGTCCGATTAGCCTTACTCTGTATCGTAATGGTCCAGCGGATATTTTCACAATTCTTTTCTATGCTGTTGCCTGGGTTGTGGTACACGCTGTCATTCAAGAGTACTTCTTGGATAAACTGCAGAGAAAGGTGAGTTAGCCGTTTTGGCAGGAACGGGTAGTGTTACGATTCACGTACTGTACTGTACCTGTATTGCGATTGCATTTCACATTACTTGCGGCTCCTCAACTACTTTGTTTGTTTGCTTCAGTAAGTTTTCTAATAACTCAAAAAAATCCAGGGCGTATTAATGTTAGTTTGCTTCGGAACTTTACACCAAACATCTATAGCTCCGTGTGCTTTCCCCATCGCATTCTTTTATACGAACTTTTACCTGGCTTTTGGCTTTTCTCTGAAAGTAAGGAGTACATCTTTTGATGTTGGTTGGGTTTCCACTATAGTCTGGAGCATTGCGACCACATAGTGACGGATGCGATCCGCTATTCGTCAACCTGCTTGAAAACGAAAGGCAAATGAGCGGAGCGAATTCATTTTCATTCGGTGACGCCGGCTAGCACTCAAATGGATTTTGACTAATATGCCATTTTTATGTTCCAAAGCCTTCTTTTCACGTTTTCTGGTCGTGGCAGATAAAATTATGTTTTATTGATAGAATTATGGATATATTCTTGGTTTTAGATAGCAATAAGGGTTAAGGAAGGAGGAGATACGCTCAGTGCGGCGGTTCGTAACATACGATACGTAAAATATTATTTCATCATCGCAAAATTGCTTGTGTATTAGTTTTGCTTGTTCTCTCTGTCCTACTCTTATTAGTTTTATTTACGATGCACTGCAAATCATTGCGCAGCTAGGCAAACGAATGCAGCTGCCCAAAGGCACAGTTCTTATAGTCGTGGCGACCATTTGGAGTGATAACAAACAGTTGCCATGCGCTGCTTCGCAACCGTTTGTTCACTGGTTCACTACTGCGTCCTCTGATCCTATTTATATTCCTCATATTTTTTCTCATTTCGTTTTCGTCCAGTGCAATGGACTTTTCGCTGAATATAAGAAGAATTTGTCTCCTTGTCATTTGGGTTTCGGGAAATTCTCGAAGGTTCAGATAAACATCGATTGACTCCATGTACCAAAGCTTCAATATAAGGCGAAGTCAGTGAATTTGCGAAAACCCTCTCTTAATAATTAAATTTCCATAAACAAAAAGCCGGGAGCAACTTTGAAAGGATGGAGGACGCGCCTTACATCCTTTCAAAATTGCTCCGATTTCCGTGAAGTGATCCTTTCAAATTGATCTGTGAACTGGCATTGCATTTTTTGCTTATGCGCATTTGTTTAGGCTCGTCTGTCGAAAGTGAAGACCTTCAAGTTCACGGAATCAGGTCATATGTCACTGTTTGCTCTCTACTCTGCTTGTCATGCCGTATATGTGATTATGGATTTTGTGCAAAATTATACCGATGTGAAAAGGTGCGTCCAAAAGCCCCTAGTGCAGTACTGGAAGTGAGAAGTGTTTTACCTGGATTTTGAATCTTATTTTTTTTTGCAGGATTTGGCTAGGATATCCTGAAGAACATCGTTGGATGAATCTCAATATGAAATTGTTTGCCATTCTCCAGGTAAAGCATTTTGATATAGCACGCTTTTTTGGATTTCTTCCAAAGATGTTTGCACGATGCTATGTGGTTTGTTCAGATATCGTACTGGATTCACCAGTTCCCTGAGTTTTACTTCCAAAAAATGAAAGCCGATGAGATCAGACAGCGAACCGTTCTTTCGGTCCTCCATATTTGTTTCATTAGTGCCGCTTATATTATGAAGTAGGTTTAGCTCGCATATGTTTTATATGTATTGCTTTTAACCATTTTTAAAATTAAAGTTTTCGGGTTATTTTTTATAGCGTCTAATCCGAAAATTTTCAGTTTCATGCGGTTCGCTGTTGTGCTTCTAGCGCTGGAATATGTGTCACAAACTATTTTCCACTTTGCTCGCCTTCTTCATTTCCTGGAAAAAAAGGAAATTGCGAAAAATGGGTGAGCTATTGTTCTCTTCCCTTTTCTTCAACACCTTTTCTTTATCATGTGGTATCTGCTTTTGTACTTGCGAAAAGCG